>JAKUCM010005396.1:0-84345 GCA_023374145.1 Lepidium sativum | reverse complement strand
TTACTCAGCAAGTAGAAAATGTACTTTCATCTTATGTGAGAAAAAGCTTCCGGTAATAAAAGAGAATAAAGTTCAATAGAATTAAAAACTGAGAGATAATGGAGTGAGAGAACAAATAAGAAATTTAAAGCTTTGGAAATGAAAAAGTGGAAGTTTCTTTTTTGTAACAATGTTTCATTGTCAAAAATAAAGGAAGTGAAATGTTATCAAAATGTCAAATTGTACACTGAAAACTATCATAGTTAATAATTAAACCACATATTTACAGTTAACTCATTATTAAACATTTAATTTTAAGTTGATCGAACCAGTTATAACAGAAGTGACTAACTCCGTTTTGATTTCGTTGATTATTTCGGTTTCTTTTGTTACTGTCGAGTTTTTGTAATCTCTTATCTTCTTGTCTCAAATTTGTTTTGGAATTACGAGAATAGTTAGGAAGAACACGCAACAGAGAAAGTAAGAGGAGGAGTGGCGATTATCTTTATAAGAGTACTAATAGAGATTGTGAAGAGCTTATGCACAAGATAGCTTTGTAATCAAATGGATATGGAGCTTAGAATCAAATTTGTAATTTTCTTTATTGTAAGATTCGTAAATGAAGTTCGTGATAATAAAAACCCTAAAAGCAAATGTTAATGAGGAAAAAGAAAAGGATTTTTGCTTCAACGAAAAACAATACACAAAAATTGTTTTCATTTTTTTGCTGTATAAATTACTACAACAACGTCTGGCAAAGCATATATCAGAAACACTTGTGCGATTACAAACGTGAAGATTATATTCTTCACTCTCGTCTTTTAAATTTCCGAAAATTAGCTCCATTGAAAACCAGAGGAGGAGCTATGTCGTCGTCACCCTCGCTTACATACCTGATAATTTTCACTTCAAGCCTTCAAATCTTTTGTTTCATTAATCTTGTCATAGAAAATTGAACAGATTAAAGAGACAAACCAAACTTCGATTTCGTGAGTTAGGGTTTGTAGTTGGGAATTTTGTGTTTTGAAAAAGAGATGAAAAACTATGTCGTTTGGGCTTTTTCTTTCTTTGACTTCCTTTTAGTCAAAACGCACATCTTTTCTTAACGGAGAATTAACGATTATAAATGGAATACTAATTTCTCTTTGATGATTTATTTTTGGTCAACTCAAAGTTAAGCATTTAACAAAAATTATAGTTTAATTAATAATAACGATAGTTGAGTGCTTAATTTGACTTTTTTGGTAAACGTTTACATTGATATTTTCTCGAAAAGAAAAGTAGAGATTATAAGGATGAGAAGTTTTAGGCTTTCATTATATTTTTAATTTTTCAAAATGAAAAAAGTAATACGGAAGAAAGACAGTTCTATAGTAATGGTCATTTTACAAATTTTTAAATATGGGAGTTTGATTCTTTCCTAATACAAGAAGAAGCAAAAATAGTTTTAGAAAATAATCTTTGGTTATAAATTTAATTTTATCGATTTAATAATAAAAATAAAGTTGACAAAAAAATAAAAGAAAAGAAAATGGAAAAACTTACTTTAGGACTAATACCACTTAATCTTAATGATAGAGTGGAAGTTGTTATAAAACTTTTACTCGTGAATTATTAAATAAGGATGTGTGGTATTTGTCGCACTACCTCTAAAATTTGAATCAAAAATTCAAATTTAGAATCAATTTAATGGAGAATAAAATATTAACTCTAATCGAAATTCCCAAAAACAATATCTTACTCTGAACTTTCATCGTAACTTTTTATCATACTTACTGTGTTCCGTTAATTTTCATTATGGTTTCGTTAATATTTTGTTCTCCTTGTTTGATTTTAGATTTCAAATTCTGATTCAATGTGACAAAAATATATGAGAAAATTATATAACAAAATAATAATAGAATCAAAGGTGAATTAGCTCAATAACTATTTGATTTGTGGAAACTAAATAAGTGGCAAGTATTTTTTTTTAACTAGTTGAATCTCTCACCTATACTTTATCAAGTTGACGAAAATAATCCACATATAACTACACTAATACACTAACATAAGCTTAAAGAAACAAATTAAGTAAGTGCCGTTTGACATTTCATTTATTAAATTACTATTTATTATAAAATAACAAGTACGAAGAATTGAAATTTAGCTATAATGTATCATATTTACATTTATAGATTTTAACTTTATTTAACCGAATACAAATATTAATTGATAACTATCATATATGATAACAAATTGACGGCAAAAATAAAAGCTAACTATACGTTGCAAAACTATATATTGTGAATCCATTTAACATAATAGACAACGGTATATTTTAGTTATTAATAAATTATGACAAATAACAATATATTTACACTAATACTTAACATAAAAGCAATATATTTTTTTTACTATTGCACTCATAAGGAGTAAGGAAGATTTCATAATAATCGCACGGAACAAATAAAAATTAGATGAAATTAACTAACAAAAGTTACGTAGTAGATAATACTTTCGAGTTAGTATATTAATGGCTAAGATGTGTAAGGTAGTATGTAAGGTTATGTAAGGTAATATGTTAGCATATAAGAAATAACAAAGATAAGGAAGATATTAAAACGATGATTTGGGCTGGAAGCAATGAAAGATAAGTTAGCAGATTGGTAAGTTAGTATTTTTTTTATTTTTTTTGTCAACGGCAAGATCTTATAAATTACGAAAAGTTTGGAGAAGACAAACAGCTCACCGCATACTCTCGAGCATTATGGGTAAGAGAGTCAGCTCTGTGGGATAATTGTCGAGGAACAACTGAAAGAGAGAATACAGAAAACAACGACCTTACCCTAACAAACTCCTCGTGATAGGGTAAAAAAGCTGGCCAATCCCGTGGCTGGTTTAGAATCTTCAACACCATCTTGCAATCTGTCAGAACCTCCACCTCCGTAATTTTGATCGCCAGTAGAGAATCCATCGCCCAAAGAACTGCTTTTATCTCTGAGTGAAGGGCAGAGAGACTCCTGTTTACTCCGCAAGCTCTCATACATGTTCCGTCCACCGAATCCGGAAAACAAACTCAACCCAAACCGGTTTTACAGTCCGTATTCTTCCAGGAAGCATCCACAAAACATTTATAACCCGTGAAATTTAGATCAGATGTGGAGGGAAAGGCTAACTGGGACTTTTCGGGGAACGACGTTCTTTTAAGAACAAATTGTCATCCTTACAGTTACTTCTGGCCGCTACCCATTCGTGGTGTTCTGCTTTTGCTTGAAGTAAAATATCTTGGGGATCTAAATCCCTATTCGTAAAAGAATGATCATTTCTCGCTTTCCAAATATGCCAAATCAGCCATGGATATAGTCTAGTATCCTCATTATCCGGGATTCGGCAGAGTAAATAGTCCAAGTTGTGCCAGATGGAACCGGTCGGGAACTGAGATGGCGCCGACGGGATCGTAGATAAAGCCCATGTTTGTAATGTTGGGGGGACACTCGAATATGGCGTGATTGATCGTTTCCTGATCTGAGCCGCATTTAGTACATCTTGTGTCACATTAAACACAACGGCTGGATAGATTATTTTTTACAGCCACACACCCTGTAGCAATCTGCCACAAGGAGTGATGAATTCTAGATGGACAATCCACCTTCCAGATTCTCGATATGAGGCTTTGGAAATCTGGTCCAATGCGTCGGTTTATTATGATCTTTTTATTCTCTTCAATTTGGTAACCTGACTTAACGGTGTATCATCTCGTCCTATTGTAGTACCATCCCCAGTAATCAGATCTCTATAATCGGGGTATAGGTAAGCCTAATATTAGTTGGGAATCTTCTGGAGTAAAGTATTGCTTGACCAGAATTTCTTTCCAAGTATGTGAGTTGAAATCAATAAATTGGTCCACTGTCATATCAGGGAATAAAATTGGTCCTGATATCTTTGTCGGACGAGGAATTGAGTCTGGGACCCAAGGATCCTTCCATATTCTAATAATTTTTCCATCTCCAATGCGTCTGATGAGTCCTTGGAGCAGTAATGACTTAGCTGAGATAACACTTTTCCAACCATAAGATGGAGATGTAATTGCTCTTGCTATAGTGGGCAGTCATCTCAGCAATATCTACCTCTCAGCACTTGCACAAAAAGTGAATTCGGGTATTCAATTATTCTCCAGAGTTGTTTAGCTAAGAGCGATGTATTAAAGTCTTCCAGTATGTGAAATCCTAAGCCCCCTTCAAATTTCGGTAAACATAGTTTTTGCCATTTTTTCCAATGGATACCTTTGGTTGTTTGGTTATTTGACCACCAAAAGTCTGCAATAGCTGCATTTAGTTTTTTAATTCCACTTTTTGGTATGCGAAAGCATGATATGACAAAAGTCGGGAGTGCTGTTAGTACCGATTTGTTCAGTATTTCTTTCCCCCCTTTAGATAGGAATCTGGAGGACCAGCTATTTATCCTTTTGTGGAGTTTTTCATGCACAAAAGCAAAAAATTTTGTCTTAGCACCACCCATATTTTCCGGCATACCCAAGTAGGATCCCATACCTCCTTTTTTTAAGATCCCTAGAATGTGGTGTAATTCTATTTTTTCCGTATCCGGAACTGCGTGACCAAATTGGATTGATGATTTGGCAAAATTAATTTATTAACCCGAAATCCTTTCATAGTCTTGTAAAATAGTAAGTATCGTCGAAGCTTCCTCTGCTGAAGATTGCAGAAAAACAAAGTATCGTCCGCAAAAAGTAAATGGGAAACTTTCAGACTAGTCTGAGTAATCGCTATGCCTGTAATTTGCCCTCTTAATTCAGCTTGTCTCATCTTGGATATGAGTACTTCCGTGCATAGAATAAATAGGTATGGAGATAAAGGATCACCCTGACGGAGTCCACGATGTGGTCGGATCCTACCCTTAGGAACTCCATTCAAGACCACAACGTACTCTACACTCGTTATACAGAACATAATACATTTTATCCATTTTTCCGAAAAACCCAGTTTCCGCATCATAGCATCAATAAAGCCCCATTCCACTCTATCATAGGCTTTACTCATATCAGTTTTGATTGCCATAAAACGGTATTTGACCGCCTTATTTGTACGTAGAGCATGGAACATCTCTTGGGCTATAAGAATATTATCAGAAATAAGGCGGTCAGCCATGAATGCCGAGTGCGTTTCACTAACCAGTTTAGGTAACATTCTCTTCAACCTTAAACATAAGACTTTAGAGATAATCTTATACCCCACATTACATAGGCTAATAGGTCGAAAATCCACCATTCTCGTAGGACGAGATGTTTAGGTATGAGACAAATGTTCGTCTGATTTAACGTTTTCTCAAAGGAACCCGTACATAGAAAATGATTAACAAGTCTGACTAGATCACTTTTCACATTCGACCATTCTGTCTGATAAAATAGCGTTGTCATCCCATCAGGTCCTTGGGCTTTACCCAGATTCATCAAAAAAAGAGCCTTATGTATCTCCCCTTCCGAGACCCGTTTGGTCAGGATACAATTATCAGCCTCTGTTATTTTGGTTTCCATGCTATCTAGGGAATAATTAGTCGTGCCATTACTAGTAAAAAGTTCTGTGAAATAAGCTGATGCTTCAGATTGAATTTCCACTTCTGTTACTAACCATGTATCATTTTTATCCAATAAGCCTACTATGCGGTTCCGTGCTCGTCGTTGTTTGGTCTGAGCGTGGAAGAAACAAGTATTCCCATCACCTTCCCGTAACCACTTATTTCGACTTTTTTGTTTCCAATAAATCTCTTCATCAATGTAAGCCTGTCGAAGCTCCAAATGTGCATTGTTTAATGTGACCGTGTCGATAACATTACTATTCTTACACTCTTCTATGGTTCTTTTCAAATTTATTATTTTTTGATTATCGGTTTGAAAATTTCTACAGCACCAATGAGAAATCTCCCTTCGGCAATTTCTTATTTTTCCAACAAATGACGGATTCCGAGAATTAGAAATGTTTCCCCAGCTTCGTGCAATCATATCTTTGAACCCCGTTTTATAGATCCATCGTTTATCAAACATGAATTGTTTATGAGGAACATAGTTTGTCTCTCAGAATCGCCCGAGAATAGGCCTATGATCTGAACCTATCATCTCTAAGTATTTGACTTCTGACCTGGGAAAAAATTCATGCCATTCACTATTTCCAAAAGCCTTGTCTAATACACAACGAATTATACCATTAGTACGGATCCCTCTCCATGACCACGAATTACCCAATTGTGGAAAATTGATAAGATTACAGTCGTGTAACATTTGGTTAAAATCCATAAAGGAGGAAACAGGACGAAGTGATCCTCCCAGCTTCTCATGATTACCAGTCAGTTCGTTAAAATCCCCAATAATTAGCCATGGCTCGGTCCGAATTATGCCCATACGGGTTAACCGTTCCAAAACACAGTTTCTTTTAAATTGTACCGGTTCTCCATAGAAAAAAGGTTATGTCAGATTTTTCCCAGTGAACTCAATAGAAATATCTATCATATTAGTATCCTTATAATTTTTAATCACCTGATAGGACTTTGAATAAAATAAAGCTAATCCCCCACTGGAACCCTTTGGCTCCACCGTAGTTAAGAAATCATACCCAAGATGTAATTGAACTTTTTCTATAAATGAAAAGCTATTTTTTGTCTCCGACAGGAACAAGAAATCAGGCCTATATTTTTCCAAATATCCCGTAGGTAATTTATTGTAATTTTATTGTCAATTCTCTCGCAATTCCAACATAGTGTATGTAATAACATTATCCAATTTCATTACTTGTGGAGGTTGTATATGTTTCCTCCGATAAGCCCGTTAGAAAAGATTATTGTTGTATGTAATTTTTGTTTATTTTACTTGGTACAAAGCTTGCCACTTGCGACAAATTCTTGTTGCTTATTGTTTTTATATTAAGGGTGCATTGCCTTAATCTAGCGTAACCATCATATGCTATTGTCTGGGATAGTTTAAACCAGCGCATAAAGATCCCCAATGTGCAATTTACTTGGATTCCTTGTGGTGCGCGCAGTCCATTTATATTGGAAGTCCAATTTGGTACTCTTTTAAAAAGATGTCCGGCCCATATTTGACATTCAATCAATTGGCGGCTTAACAACATCCAGAGAATAAAATTGATATGAATTAAGAAAAGTAACCATGAAATTATCCAAAACCAGTAATAACTTAAGCTTAAAACAAAGTTCAAAAGGAAATAGTCCACATTCGGACATCTTATTAAACCTCCTTCACCCGACATAATCTAAATCTGCATTGAGTCCTGACTCGGGTCTTTTGAGGCTTCCCCCTGCTGAATACTATCGCGTGGAAGACGCGGAGACATTGCCGCTAACGCCAACATTTTCTTGCATTTAACACCCTTTAGAGGCGTTGCTGTGCGAGAGTTTACTTTACTGCGTCCCGATGGAGGTTTGTGCACTCGACCCTCCTTACATTGTTGTAAGCGCTGAGCCAGCTTCTCGTGTAATTTAGTCAAATCAGCTTTGGGAAGATCACTATCCTGGATCATCACTGCTTCCAAGGCTAAAGCTTCGAATGTTTCTTCCACTATTCTTTCCTTATCACCATCTTTGTCCAGTTTACTCTCCCCTTCGAGAACTGCAACAATATGAGCGGATGGAATAGGTACCTGTGGATTGAGATTTGCAGCTGAAATCTTAGTCTCACCCTCTGATTTGTTTGCTGCCTCATTTTCTTCCTGAAATAAAGGACGACGGACCTTTTTGGAAGATGCAAAGGAATTGGAACTCTATTTTAAGTCTGGGAAGCTACTCTGAATTTGAACAGCTTTCCCGGCCTGAACTAGATACCTTTTAGCCCCTTCTGCTCCTCTTTTTGTTAATGAAACATGTGGTTTCCCAGTTGAGGTCGAAGTTGCTCCCATAAGCACGCCTTTGAAACTCTTGTTTCTAGCAGCTAACCCATTCTTAACCTTATTAGTTTGACTAGATAATTGGACCTGTTTCTTGGCCTTATAACACGCCCCTTCAGTATGTGTCATTTGGTGACATAGAGAACAAAAGCCTTCCAGTCACTTATAGTCGAACATCACCTTTAATTCCTTTCCTTCTTCAAATTCAAGCACAGAGGAAAAAATCAAAGGTTTTGAGCATTGAAAATCGATCAAAACCTTACCTTTTCCCACGTCGATCTGGAGAATTTCTCCTATCGATCCAGCAACCAGCTTGTAGACCTCCTCCACTCGACACTCGAAAGGAAGGCCTGTAATACGGACCCAAAGACTGATAGTGTTTGGGTAGTCTGCGTCCGCTAATGCTTTCCAAGGGACGTAAGACACCATCCAACCATCGAAATTAGTAGACCCATAATCCAAAACACCTTTAAGATCATTCTCAGATTCAAATTCAAATTGGATTCTCCCATGTCCTAAATTTAAACCTGTTACCTGACCCACCAGACCCCAGAATTGAGGCATGCGGATGATAAAGGTGTCCACATTATGAACTTGAGGGTTCCGGCATCTCCCCATTAACACCTTAGAGCTTCTCGCCAGTAAGGCTGAATTATCTATTCGGGGAATTTTTATCTTCAACCGCTGTGGTGGTGGAGATGAAACACCACTCTTTATGTTCAAGAATAACTGAGCCATTCTCGCAAGAGCACACAAAAAACGAGTTATGAATGAAAGTTTTTGCAGACAGCAGTAAAACCAGAGAGAGGCAAGTGATGATTGTCTACAATGAGCGTTCTCATTTATAAGGTATGTTAACCTAAGAGAGAGAAGTCTCCTAATTAATATTGGGATCCTCGATATCAATTCCGACCAACAACTTAGGTAATGTTCAATTATTCTACAGAAAAAACTGAGCACCAGAATATCTTTGCTATCTTGCATATAGAAAGTTGTATAAATGCCTATGTTTTCCTTTAGTACCTCGAAATTCTCTAGTCCTATTTTCCTTATCTGGCTATTAGGCCTATTGCTAGCCCTCAAGTACCATTTATCTTCCCAGATTCTGAAGACAGATACTCCAGAAAATAAATTAGGCTGTAAATTTAATATAACTATTAGGCGAGGAGAAATAAGAGAGAAAAGGTTAACAACTTCTTTACACTTATCTTTAGGTTCAAACCCGACTCCCCTTTTACAACCTTCCGCATTTGAACATCGTCTCTTCTTTTCAGAGAACCAGTTCTGTGAAAGGTAAGCCCAAGTGGTAATACTGTTGCCTTCTATCGTCACTACAAGAGCTACTACTCTGAGGGATCCGAACCAGAAACCTCGGCTCGAGATCCTGCAACAAATACCAACAATCTTAAGGAAGCTCCACCTTCCAGTATGAAATGAGTGCCAAATCTGAACTCTAAAGATATTTAATCTTAGATAAAGTTTTACCAATGATTCTGCACCACCGGGTATAGTTTCAAAAATATGGATTAGGCACTTAGTTTGCGTGATCATTGATTTGCTAAGCCAGCACCAATAAAATAATTTGCTCATGTTCCAGACTATTCTGTGTAATGAAAGCAGCCATATTAAACAGATGAGACCCTGAATACTGGCATACTGGCTTACATGAGATACTACCAAAACTCTTCTGACTCCTCTATAGTCTAAATCGGGATAACAAAAATTCCATAGCTTAATATTATCGAATTGCTTAAACTCATCCATTTGCCTGAGATGACTTACAAGAGGAGTTTTCCAGGATCTCCAACTGCATCTCCAGTATTTCTGTTGAACTGTGTCTAGAGTGACACTTAGAAACCCCCAATTGGGAAAGAGGATGATCCCTGGAAGCAAAAAATATAAGCCATTTAAAATTGCTATATATTTATCCTCTTCCCAAAGAAAGAACCAATTTGGCCTAACACGGTCTCTTTCTAGCTTGTACCTAATGTTTAACCACCAAAATTTGTTTACGTTAATTAGTATCTTAACAAGGATTCTCGACTGTCTCCTTATCAATATCGAACATATCAAAAGAAACAGTGCAGAGTCCTGCAAACCAGCTTCAAACGAAACGCGTAAACCCTCGTCAAAAAAATAGATAAGCATAACCAATACGCCAAAGAGAGGATACTCAGTTTCCGGATATTGCATCTCTGTACCCCCAATTTCGGATACTTTGTATAGTCCGTATTCCGGAATTTCCCCTATGGATCACAACAGAAGTGAGAGTTATGAAGATGATATTATCAAACCCTTCACTTCCATTCCCCTTAGGAGGATGGTAAATGAACCATCGAAATGAGATAACTAGCATGTCCAGTACCGCAGATCTAACCCGACTCCCAAAACATTTGGAATTCGACCCGCGATTAGATTGAGAGGTTCTCATCTAATCTATACTACTCCAAGATCAATTAATACAAAACCCATAATTGAGCTATTTGATTGGGATAACCGAAGGCACAAAAACTTATCTGAGACCAGATCGGAAGGATGAGATCGGACCCCGAATAATCCAGAGAATCAACCCTTCTCCTCTCCTTTCGACACCTTAGATCCACCGACGAACACGGTTAAAAACTTCTTGCGCTCGAGAGGCCGATCTTGACGCGAAACTTCCACCACCTCCTCCCGAGAGAGAAAAAACAATAACCTAATTTAGAGTATATACTCAACTATTTAATAAATAATATTTAGAGTATATACTCAACTATTTAGTATGTTAGTGGATAACAAATAGAATAGACAAGAAAAATGTTAAAACAACGATTTGGACGGAAAATAATGAAAGATAAGTTAGCAATTAAATATATAATAAATTAGCAGCTATTAAACGTAGTACGTTAGCGACTAAGAATAGCTGAGTTAATTGGATTTGTAACTGATAATATAATTATTTTATTCAATAAATTATGAACATCTATATGATTGGTGGAAATGAGAGATGCGTGGACGCTTGACATTATGATACATATTAAATACTATAAATAAATTTAGAGAGAGTTAGAATGCACAAAGTTTATAAATAAATTATGAGATCCCACGATTAAAGAAATCTCGTTTTTTTCAAAATCCTATAATAAACTTTATGTCATAAACTTTTCTATAAGGGCATTTTGGGGCAATAAAACATGTACATAATCCTACTCTCGTTTTTTGGGTCAAAGATTGCATTTCATTCATTAAAAGAAGATTACATGCTAGATCTGAAATACAAAAGTCATATTGGCTAAAAGATAAAACATTGTGAAATAACATCCCACTCGGCTACATAAGTTTCTCCAAATCATGGAGATGAAAGTTAAAATATTGGGTCGAATAGGCCCAAAACCATCAATAATGAAATTAAGGTTCATGACCCAATTAGGGTTACTGCCAGGACGAGCCTCGTTGGATCCGGAAGAATTGTGGTATTGCTAGATTGGAATTTCCCGAGAGGTGACTCCTGACTCCATTCTTCTGGTAGCTTTCACAATATTGAGCCTCCTCGCCGACTTCAAGTTGACTAAAACGGAGGTTGAAAAAGATTTAATAGTCTCGCAGAGCTCTTGACTGCAAGGATCAATGGTTGTAAAACCTATGTCTGGAGCCTTGGCGAAAGAAGCCGGAGAGTCAGTCGATCTCGCTATAGCTGTACTGGTGGAAAGTCAGAGATTTGATCTCATGACCCCAGAGTGGATCGAGCTCGCCACCATGGTTTCTCGGAAGACCCGAACATCAACAAACCCGAGTAACGAGATGGATAAGGGGTTGAAACAAGCACGAGGCTTTACTCCGTTTCGATGGACAAACCCGGTGGAGAGGCGGTGGTTCCGCTCCATATCTAGATTCACATATGTAAAAATTGATTTTGCCGCTCGGGAAAGTAGATGAGTGCATGAAAGAAGAGAGCACGACGATGGATAAAGACAAGCGGTTTAAGGAGAAGATAAAGGGCAGTTGCCGACGGCCAAAACCACTGGCGGTGAAGACGAAGAAACCCTTTAGAGACGCTTCAATATTTGTGCTCGAGAAAGAAAACTTAACTCCCAAAATTGATTGATTTTGAAGCTTTTACATATTTTTTTTATACTTGATGGTTTAGTCATTTCACACATATTAAAAATTTATTAATTATTTTATATTTTTTAAGCAAAATATAATTTATCACAAATTCCAAAATATTTTAACCAATCACAAATTAATCTGCAAAATTTAAAGAGTTAAAAATACCAAAAATGTAATAAATTTTGAATAAAAATCTTAAATCATCAATTAAAAATAAACAAATTTTATTTTTAAAACATCAACTAATAAAAAAAAGAAGGAGTATATTTAGAAAAAAACTTTTTTGTTATAAAGCCAAATTTATGTAGAACCAATCCAAAATAATGAAACATTTTTGAAACAATAATAAAAATTAACATGCAGTTTTTCCCGTCTAATGTAACTTTATTAATCATTGTGAAGATTGTCATACACAACAGCCGAATATAAAAAGCCTGGGACATGTATCAAAGATAAACCAAGTATTGTTGTCATTGACAAAATACTTGACCAACAAATCAGCACAAATATTCTTAGACCTAGGAATATGGCAAAAGCTTATTTTATGAAATTGTTGAGCCCACACTTTAATCGTAGAAATAAAAGGTCGCAAGAGTAGATTTGTGTTTGGACGTTGCAAAGCTCGGTTGAGATGCATGTGATCGAATGTCAAACAGCCATCAGATTCGTTAGTTTTTTTCCTGCTTTGATTTTTCAGGTTTTTTAGGAAAATAGCATAAATACTCTCTTATATCATTAAAAAAATTTATCCACGTTTTTATTCCTCTTTTGGCAAAAAGATTACGAGTTTTTCTCTATTTTCTCTTGTAATTTCCATATTTTGAATGTTTGACCCTTTGTGATCCTTAGCTTATTTGAATTTTAGTCTTTAATCATTGTTGTTATTCTCTTTCTTATCTTTCTTTTGATGTTTATCATTTTATTTCTGGGTTTATGATTTTGGTGATGAAGATTGAGTAGATCCATTAGGTTCTTGGGGAAATAGGCTAGATTAGTGTAGATCTAGGGATTTACAGGTTTGTTTAAGGTTGTTTATGGTTAGATCTCTTTAGTTTATGTGTTTTTAATGCTTATTTCTTTTTGATCCATTGAAATCTGAGATTATGTATTTTCCACCCACAAGGTGTATGAAAATGTTTGACTGAACCTAAACTTGAGATCATTGCTCCAAGCTCAAGAGATTGAATGTCTATGGTGTTATTAGGTTGTTCTAGGTTTGATCTTAATGCCTCTTGGTCTATAGATCGTTGTGAGAACCAAGTCTGATTGTAGTCTTGGTTGACTCTCATTGCATGAGGATGAATATGATAGGTTTGATTCATGGTCTAGAGATCATCTATATACGTTGTTAAGCAAGTCTGGATCCCCTAGTGAATGTTTGATCATTGATCTCACTCCTCAAGAACTCATTCTCTTATGTAGTTCTTTGTTTTAAGTTGTGCTCTGTTTTTCATCAATTACTCTGTTTTGTGTTATTCACTCTGTTTTCTACTTCGTTTTTGCTCTATTTTTATTATATCTCTTTTCAACTTGAATAATATTCATTGATATAAATCGGTTGATATTGGCTTGGATTAGATAAGTTGAATATATTTTGGCTGCTAGTTGTTTGCTCAGTTGGATTGACATTTTGTTGTAATACAATGATTGAATCTACAATAGATTTATTTGATGGTAAAATATTGTTATAAGTGCGTAGCATTTTCTTACCAAATGTGAAGAAACATGCCGGTCCAGAGATAAGTCGAATTCCTGATTCACCTACTCTTGAGTATCATAAAGGGCTTTAGTCAAAGTCTCAGTAAAAGTATGAGAGAGATTACCATGATATAATTCATTTCGAGATTTCCATATGCGCCAGAGAATCCATATAGGTAAGAGGCGTGAAAGTGGGACCACATATGCATTAGGAACAAATGAAATCAGATGGTATAGCTTATCAACCACATTAACTGATGGATCACTTATAACGTGTAAAGGAAGCCCAGATGCAAGCCATATCGTAGCAGCATAAGAAAATTTAAAGAGTAAATAATCTGTAGATTTAAAGTCACAGCAGCATCGTAAACAATGAGGCGAGGTTTGAATACCACGCTTTTGCAAGTTCTCGGCCACTCTAATGGCTCGAGAACCCACTCGCCATAGAAAATGCTTCAACTTTGGTGGAATTGATGACCTCCAGAGGTATCGTTTAAACTCTGGATGAGTCAACAGAGGTGCATTAGATGTATAGCCATTGCCAGAAGAGGTTGTAGCATGGTGATATCCCGACTTGACCGTATATGTTCCAATTGGGGTGTAATGCCATAAAACTGAATTTCCATAAGTACCTATGGGATATATATTTTCCGGATAATTGTATGATCAATTGGATATATATATTTCGCTAAAGCCTCCTCATTCCAGTGTTTCGTATGATTATCAATAAAGAGACTAACCGGAAGTGTTGGAGAGTACAGTGGTAGTAAACAAGCAGCCCGTGGAGGGTCACAAGGAAGCCATGTTGCATGACTGATAGACATATGAACACCTTCAGCAATATTGTGACGTAGACCCAACAAATTTCTCCCAAAGACTAATGATGTCCAACCATACGAAGGCCTAGCACCTTTCTTCGCTTGTAACAAGTCACCTGAAGAAAAATATCTGGACTTTAGAACCCGATAAAGTATAGATTGAGACCGATTATGCAACTTCCATACATGTCCAGAGAGTAAATTTGATTAAAGAGTTCTATATCTCGAACACCTAAGCCGCATGCTCTTTTACTTGTTGATCTTTTCTGCCAGGATACCCATGGTAACATTTCATAGTTGCTGACGAACCCCACCAAAACCGTGATGCCAAACCATTAATCTCTTTTGTCAAGGTCATTGGTAATTGGAAGCAATTCATAGTGTATACCGGAAGATCATATGCAATAGATTTGAGAAGTGTTTCCTTACCACCTTGCGAGAGATATTTGTTCTCCCAATCATTTAGCCGTGATTTAACCTTATCAACAACATAACACAAATGTTTTTGAGTCAAGTAAATTGTTCTGGAAGCCCTAAATATTTATCACAACCACCAACTCTTTGAATTTGAATATATTGTTGGATTCTGCCCCGTGTATTATGAAAGACTCGCTGGCCAAAAGTAATCGTCGACTTTATCATATTGATTTGTTCCCCTGAGACAGCTTCATTGTCACAAAAATTCTGTCGAAGTTTCCTCGTGTTTTACATATCCGACTTGAGGAATGATAATGAATCATCAGCTAATAAGAGAAGATTAAGTTCCAGACCACTACTATTCAAACAAACATCGTGTATTTGCCCAGTAAATTGTGCCAAGATTCAACATGGAACTTAGGACATCCGAACAGGGGATAAAGAGGTATGGTATGGTGATAAGGGATCACCTTGTGAAACTCCTCGGCTTGGTGTAAAATGACGGTAAGGTGATCCATTAATCAGTACCGAGAAAGATACAGTAGAGATACATTCATGTATCCAACAGATCCACCGTGAGTGAAAACCTTTGCATACTAGTACCTCTTTGATAAAAGATCATTCAAGTCGATCATATGCTTTTCTAACATCAATGTTGGCTGCCATGTAATTTACAGAAATTGATTTATTTACACGCAAAGAGTAGAGAACCTCATGTGCAATCATGATGGTGTCCGTGATCTGGCGTCCCGAGATAAATGCAGCTTGATTTTCAGAGCCAAGGCTTGGGAGAATTGACTTAAGCCGCTGTACAAGTATTTTAGAAATGACTTTATAAATGACATTGCATAGGCTGATTGGTCGGAAGTCCTTCATCGATTCTGGATTTGAGATTTTCGGAATCAGACAGATTCGTATTATTCCAATCTTGTGGCATAGATCCGGTCTGGAAAAAAATTTCACCTCCTGAATCAAGGTAGGACCAACCGTTAGCCAACAATGCTGAAAAGAACTAGGTGTAAATCCATCCAGTTCGGATGCTTTTGTAGCTCTAATCGAAAATAATGTTGTTTTAACTTCATCATCCGTGACGTCTCAGATAAGAGCTTCATTCATATGGTGATCCACCATAGGGCCAATATCACTAAGAATAGACAGTGTGCGTACCCTCGTACTTGAATAGAGATCACCAAAATATTCTTCTGCTTCTGTCGTTATACGTGAAAGTTAGTTTCTTGCAATACGTAACCTTGTCGCCGCATGAAAAAACTTAGTGTTGTTTGTTGGGATAAGTTTGAATCAAGTTACTTGTTGAACAAGTTAGGTAATAGATTAGATAAACCTGAGATATTTTAGGAGTTATCTAAAATATAGTTATCCTAATAGGAATAGGACATTACAAAATCTATATAAGGAGATGTCAAAGTTGTGGCATAACTTGTGAAAATCAAGAGTTTGAGAGTTTGGGTTTTGAGTTATTTTCCTAAGCTAATAAAGAAGAGTTATTTCTTTATACTTTTGATTTCATTAATGTATTTCTTAAGTTTTTCATTGTTGTCACCATAATTTAACCATTAGTTATGACTTTTTGTTTCTAATAGAGCTCTTCATTCGTATAGGCCTCCAGTAGTTGTCATCGTATGTCATTGAGTTGATCAGTAGTTGTGTTTGGAAGTTGTTGTACACGATCCATCTCATATGTGAGTGTTTTAATTTGTGTAGCCAAATTTGTATTATTAGATTGTCTCCATATGGAAATGACACATCGACAGGACTTCAAATGTTGAGTCAACGATGATGTTGTAGTTGTTGACAATTCATCACGTATACTTTGCATAAATGATGCACTATTATGAAACCTTGTATCATACCTGAATAATTTACATCCTCTTATCAACATGACGTTCAATGGAGATGACAATTGGATGGTGATCAGTACCCGTTAAAGCTAAGTATTCAATTGACGATGCATGATACATAGCTATCCATTCATCATTAGCAAATCCTCAGTCAAGACAACATCGGACCAGATGTTGATGTCTTCGCCCAACCCATGTCATGTCCGGTGCTTCCATTTCATCCGTTGGAAGAAAAACCAATCCATGAAAATCAACTGTGTTTGTGTTACACTGAACCAATTTGGAAAAAGCTTTGTAGGTATTATCACGGTAGTATGTTTGACGGAACTTGAAGCACGTTGCGTGAATCTTTGGACATGACGAGACACCTTCAACCGGATCGTCCGCTTTTCTTTTGCGGGATGTGTTTGCCTCAGAGTCATTCTCAGACGTAGGTGCTGGCATAGGTACAAATGGCATAGGACCACCATCATGCAAATCATTCATCTCAGCATTATCGTCTTCCAACCCGTCATCATCTCCATCATAGATCACAAATGACATTTTTCCAAGACCACCAATTATTTCTTTTATTGTATAGACCACATTTTTATATAAATTGGTTCATGTATTTTTCCCATTCTATGTACATTATATAATTATATTTTAGAGTTTAGAATATTTAATATATATATATATATATATGAAAACATGTATGTTATTCACAAATTTTACAATATTAGATATTATATGTTAATATACAAATTATATAATGTTTTATTAATAATTAAAATTATATAAAAACTATATATATAAAATTAGTAAAATTGTATATTACAATATGTCTTAGGTCTCTATATACATAAGCATAGCACTCCAGATTTGTCGTTGGAACTTGGTTAGCAAGTGAACATTCAGAGACGTCATGTGTAAGGATTGTGAAAAATACTTTGATATTATAGAATAGCTGAAAGAGTTACTTTATTTAATGACTATATAGCCTTACACTGAAACAGAAGAATGCTAAATAAGCGGAAACAGACTCACGACTAAATCACTAACTACTACTGCTAAAGACTCGGTCTTTATTGACTCAGCTAAACCAGAAAACCAATGACTAAACCAAACCAAATACCCAAAAATCCCTCCCTTAAGCTAAATCCTCTGATCTTAGCTTAACTCAGATATGTCGAGTACTCCAAGCATCCTTCGAAGTTTCTCGAATTGCTCCAACTTAAGTGGTTTTGTGAACAATTCTGCAACTTGATCTTCTGTTGAACAATGACTTAGCTTCACAATTCTTTCACTAACCAAATCCTTGAGATAATGAAATCTCACCTCAATGTGCTTGTTTTTACCATGGAAAACTAGATTTTTAGACAACTATATGGCTGAACTGTTATCACACAAAATCATTGTCTCCATCTTCTCTTCACAGCCGAGCTTCTCCAAAACTCTTTTTAACCATACACATTGACAAGCACATAACACTGCAGCTATATACTCCGCTTCGGTGGTTGAAAGTGCCACAACTGACTGCTTCTTAGAAGCACAAGAAACTGCCCCTGGAGCCAACATAAACACATACCCAGATGTGCTTCTTCGTCCATCCAAATCACCGGCATAGTTGTTGTCAGTATAAGCTATCAGCTTCATTCCACTTACTCCTCTTTTGTAGAACACTCCCAGATCTGTTGTACCTTGTACATACCTCAAAATTCTTTTTGATGCAAGCCAATGTAACTCACAAGGAATTGTCATGAACCTACTGATCAGACACACACCGTGAGATACATAAGACTTCCCACCACTTGTTTGAAAGTTATTTCATCGACTCTTGCTCTAGCATCATCTTTGTGTAGTCTTGTTCCTGGGAAAATTGGATTCTTCACTGAATTGCTTTCTTCCACACCAAAACGAGCCTGGAACTCTCTTGCATACCTGCTTTGACAAAAAATTCCTTCTGGACTCTGCTTCACTTCCACACCCATAAAATGTTTCATTTTTCCCAAATCTGACATCTCAAACTCCAACATCATCGATCTCTTAAACTCATCACATAATTTCATGTCGTTTCCAGTACATACAAGCTTACAATGATAAGTGTACCTCCAATCGATTTTGTGAAAAAAGTATGTTCACTTTGCACCTCTGCATAGTTGATGCCATAGCTCTGCGCATAACCCTTGGCCACTAATCGTGCTTTATATTTCTCCACTTCTCCATTATTATTGAGTTTAGTCTTATATACCCATTTGATTCCAATGGGTTTAACGCCTTTCGGAAGGACAGTGAGTTCCCAAGTCATATTTTTTCCGATGAATTCAATCTCACTTTTCATGGCTTTTCTCCAAATCTGATGCTTTACTGCCTCTTGAAACGTGATTGGATCACTTTCTGCAGCCATCATCATCATCATCATCATCATCATCATAAGTAGACTAAGATTTGCTTCTTCTTCTTCATCAATTACTCCCTCCCCAGTTTCATAATCCGTTAAGTACCCTGGCAGCCTTCTCACCCTTGTGCTCCGTATCTGAGTTGGTGTGACAGTACCAACAATGATATTTTGAGACTGCAAAAGATCAACTCCGACTCCTTCTAGGTTATTTTCAACGACAACTCTCTCTTCCTCTTCTTTGTCGTCTGTTTCATCTCCCCAATCTAACACATCTCCTTTTATCTCTTCTTCAGATCTTTCCCAATTCCAACACTTCTCTTCTTCAAAAACAACATCCTTGCTCACTATTATCTTCTTAGAAATTGGATCAAACAACCTCCATGCTTTAGATTCATCACTCACTACCAAGAGAATACACTTCTTGCTTTTATCGCAAGTTTGATCCTTCGTTGATTAGGAATATGAACATGTGACATACCCCCAAAAACTCGAAAATAATTCACCAACGGTTTCATACCACTCCAAGCTTCTTCTGGTGTCATATTCTCAAGACTTGAAGTTGGACTTCGGTTCTGGACATGAACACTCCACCTTGCTGCCTCTTGGGGACCTTCCTTTCACACAACATTGATCGAATTGCATTCATTATAGTGTGATTTCTACTCTCGGCTATCTCGTTTTGCTGGGGCGAATAGGCTGCAGTTAATTGCCTATTAATTCCTCCAGCTCTACAAAATTCTCTGAACTCAAACCAATTGAATTCACCTCCTCGATCAATTCTCAAACATTTGAGAGGAACTCCTATCTCCTTCTCCACACTGGCTTTGAAACTCTTGAAAGTGATGAATGCTTCAAACTTCTCATGTAAAAAACAAATTCAAGATTTTCGTGAATAATCATCGATAAAACTTAGAATGTATCGTTTACCACTGTGTGAAGCCGGAGTGATGGGACCACAAACATCAGAGTGCACAAGCTGAAGTTGTGCAGATGCTCGCCATGTGCTCTTCTTTGGCATTGATGCTTTGTGTTGCTTTCCAGTTAAGCATGTGGTGCATATTTCCTTTACCTTCTTCAAAAGAGGCAAACCAATAACCATCTCCTTATGTACCAGCTGTCTTAATCCATCATAGTTCAAGTGTCCAAATCGGCAGTGCCACATGTGGACTTCTCTCTCCACTTCCTCCTCTGCATTTAGACGTTGCACTCTTCTTTGACCGAGATGCCAGCACATAAAACATTCTGTTCCCACTCATATTGGTCTGCATAATCATACCTCTACTGGGATGAAATACTTTGCATGTTCCATCTTGAATTTAAAATAGCAAGCCCTCTCTCTTGTAATTGTCCTATACTAAGCAGATTATTTTTAAGTTCATGAACATAATAAACATCAGAAATAACCTGAATAATATCTCCAATTTGCACTCTTATGCTTCCTTTGGCAACAACATACATCCGTGTATCATTACCAAGCTTCACTGTCCTTGTAAAGTCACTTTCCAAGTCACAAAATCACTCCTTATCTCTTGTCATATTGTTGCTACATCCTGAGTCGAGGAACCACACCTCTTTTCTGTTAAAAATTCCACCATTTACGGTACCGCCATCAAATGTTGAAACCCCTTATTCGCTATCATATATTATATAATGACATTCTGATGGATACATAAAAGCTACCACTGTATCAGAAATAGATGTTTCTCTCTTACACATTCACACATACACACACACCAATTGGAGAAGATGACGAGCGGTGAAGTGAAGGTTATCGGTGCATGGGGGAGTCCCTTTGTGATGAGACCCAGGATTGCTCTAAACCTTAAATTTGTTCCTTACTAGTTTCTTCAAGAGACTTTTGATCCTAAGAGTGACTTGCTTCCTAAATCAAACCCGGTTCACAAGAAGATTTCGGTTCCCCTTCACGCTGATAAACCCGTATGTGAGTCCAACATCATCGTAGAGTATATTGATAATCTGTACAATCGGGCAATGGCTCCGTTTTGGGCTGCTTACATCGATGAAAAGGTTATTGCTTTTCCTTCTTTCAATTGCTCTTCAAAATTTACATACACTACAAGAAAACATAAAATTAACAACGTTCATTTACGACGTTTTAGAGACTCCGTAAATGAGGGGTGTTTTGCCAATATCTTTACGATGAAATACAATTACGCCGTGAAGGAGTTGTGAATTTACAATGAAACATTTCGTTCTAAAATCGTTGGTGCTTTACGATGAATTGACAATGCATTAAACATGTACAAACAAATTCCTTGTAAAATGGTCTCCAAAGTGCAACATTTTTACGACGATAAATGTTTACAACGAGTTAAAAACGAATTTGGAAATTTGGTAAACACGTTTCTGGTGTTACCTAATTGGTTTTTCAAAAATCTATGTATGTTGTAAAAATGTCTCCAAATATTAGATTCCATTGTAAAAACGTCTTAAATTTTCAAGTCCTTTACGACAAATTTAATTATGAAAATTCTAAAGTAAGTTATAATTAATATTTAACCGTGTATACATGTTGACTATGATGATCCATTTTATCCACTTTGGTTTCATGATTTGATTCAAGGTCCAATTGCTAAGATAACAACGACACTCATGACTTTCACTAGAGGATACAAATTTCATACCATTGAGTACGATTAAAGGTGCGCAACCGCCATTTGGGAAGTATGTGTTAAGCGTGAAACCGATTTCTATGAGATCTTACAAGAAATTATTAAAGTAGAATTTGTAGGATTAATTGGGCTGAACCCGATCAAGCTACATAGCTAGTTGTGAAAATTGATCCAAAACCGAGAATATGAAGATCTCCCTGCATATGATGTTGACAACGAGGATCGTGAGAAATTTGATGAAAATGATGATCGCAGTAGTGAAAATGATAGTAATGGTGAATAATCTGATTGAATCCATTGTTTCATATGTATGAACACGTTAATTGATAATGTATAAAATATGAACAATCTATAAATATTGTATTAAAATATATATATATATATAACCGTTGGAAACATATATACATAAATCAAAAACATATATATAAAAATCAAATATATATTGTCATAGAAAGGTTCTTTTGTACCGTCTAATATACGACGAAAAATAAATAAAAAAACTCTTTTACGATGAAGTACAAGGATTTTGTTGTAAATTGATTGTGAATTTACAATCTACTTTACTAAGATTCCACATTTTCCAATGAATTTACAAGGCTTTCATTGTAAATTGCTTGAATTTACCATCTACTTTACCATCGAGTGTACGACGAGGATCGTAACGAATTTGATGAAAGTGATTATCCCAGTAGTGGAAATGATAGTAATGGTGAAGGATCTGATTGACTTCATTATTCAATATGTATGAACACGTTAATTGATAATATATCAAGTATGCACAATCTATACATATTGTATTAAGATATATATATATATATATATAACCGGTGGAAACATATATATTACGATCAAATATATATATATATATATAATCAAAAATATTTTGCTATCACGAAAAAAAATTCTGTCTAATTTACGATGTATTAAAATAAAATAAAAAAATAAATTTACCAACTCTTTTACGACGAAGTACAAGGCATTCATTGTAAATTTGTTGTGAATTTACCATCTAGTTTACGACGATTCCACATTTCCCAACGAATTTACAAGACTTTCATTGTAAATTGGTTGTGAATTTACCATCTAGTTTACGACTAGGATCATGACGAATTTGATAAAAGTGATGATCCTAGTAGTGGAAATGATAGTAATGATGAAGGATCTGATTGACTCCATTTTTTAATATGTATGAACATGTTAATTGATAATGTATCAAGTATGAATAATGTATAAATATTGTATTAAGATATATATATATATATATATATATAACCATTGGATACATATGTATTACAATAAAAAACATATATATAAATAAAAAATATATTGTCATCAGAAAAAAAAAAAATTTCTTTACCATCTAATTTACGACGATATTTTTTTAAAAAAAAATTCTTTTTACCAACTCTTTTACGACGAAATACAAGGTTTTCGTTGTAAATTGGTTGTGAATTTACCATCAAGTTTACGATGATTCCACCCTTCCCAACAAATTTACAAGGCTTTCGTTGTAAATATGTTGTCGTTTTACAAATACTTTAAAACGCCGCGTAATCCCTACATTAACATCACGAACAACGTGAATTACTTGCTCATTTCTTAATTTTGTTTCCCTCTCTAAGGTAATTCTTCTCTCCCTTCTCTCTAGTTTTTTCTTACTTAGATATTAGATAGTTTTTAGATATTTAGGATATATGAAATTTAGAAATAGATTGAAATTTAGAATTTAGGATGGAATATAGATTTTAGAGTGGAATATATGTTATTGTTTATAGAATTGATAATTATTTTTTAATTGCATTGTAGATTTATCTATGGATCCTTGTAAGATGTCGATTTAAACCAAAGAGTGGTTGAAGATCAAGACAAGCGTAGTGCGAATATGTTAAATGAAATTCTACAATAAATACTTTTTAATTTTAATATTTTTATTTAAAAAATTAAAGGTAAATTTTATTAAAATGATTCAATTCCTAAAAACTTTAAATTAAATATAAAAAAAATATATGAATATTTTATTTTAAAATAATAAATAATAACTTCCGTCCCTAATTCGTTGGCAATTAATATACCTAATCCAGCGCAGATATTCGTCTCTAATAAGCTGTAAAACCTTTCGTCCATATTTTGTTGTAAATGTTGCATCTCAAATACGTTGTAAAAAAATTCGTTCCTACTTCGTTGTAAATTGTGTAGTCTCTAATTCGTTGTTAAATAACTGCAGTTGTAAATTCGTTGTAAACAAGACGATGTTAATTCATTGCAAAGTTTACAACGCATTTGCGTCGTCTTTGTTTACAACGAATTTACAACGCCTCCCATATTTTACAACAAAGTTACAACGCCCAGTTTACAACGTAGTTACAACGAAATAGACGACTTGGTAATTTTACAACGAATTCTTGTAGTGATGGTCTTGTTTACGGTTCATTTGTTCACAAGAAAGTATACAATTGGATCGATAAATCTGATCCTTACAGAATCTAAATGTTATCACGTTAGGCTACATGAAAAGCTAGAAGTCGGACTTAAGTGAAAAAGGTTGTAGAAGCCGACATTGAACTATTAAAACAAAGTTACTCTCCCACGAGAAAGAAAATTTTATTAATTTAGTTTTCTAGGAGCATAGAAATTAAGTATTACTAAATGAAATTTAGACATTTAGTTATATATTTAAAGTACAATTTTATGAGATAAAGCTAATCCTTTAGTTTCCATGTCGGACATTCCACATGAAAACAGTGGATTTCCTCTCTAAGAAGTTTCCCTCAAGCCTAAGGAGAAGAAGAGAGGAAAGCAGCTATAACTCAATTGGAAGTTGCAAATGCGCTTTTGGAGAATGCATTCATCGATTGCAGCAAAGGAAAACCCTTTTTCAATGGTGATCATATCGGTTACCTCAACCCTCGGATGCTTATTCGCTTGGTTGAGAGTCTCCGAGTTGGGAGGATGACATAAACTTCTTATTGATCAATATAAATAAAGAAAGAAAAGAGATATTGTGTGATGCAAGGTATAGTGGGTTGCAAGTCATCGGGTACAAGGTCGGACGTCATCATAACGCAAGTTCCCAAGAGTGGTCCAGCACTGGGGCGCGGAGTACCGCAGGACGTAAGGCGTCATCTGCAGTACGCTAACTGACCGGATATTATCGGGTGCTACGCACTGCAGGACGGAAGGCATCAGGGCATGGTACATCACTCCTCGGACATACGGATCAGGGCGCGGGAGCCCAGCAACATGACATAATAAGGGCGGTTTCGCCCTGTCGTACAACTGACTTAAAGAAGTTGTTTCCTCGGGACCTGATGCGTGAAAGCGGCCCATGAGACTTGCTCAAATCAAAGACCACATCTTTGAATTGTGAAGGGAAGAGAGGACATCTGACCTCTCCTCGGATCACACACCGAGAGGTCACTTTCACGTCGGGACCACTTCTCCTCGAGACCAGCCCTTTCTCTCACTTCTAAACGGCTAGTCTCATGGACTTCCTTCTTCCTTTGTAAGTATATAAATAGACCTTGTGTTTGAGTGTAAAAGAAGATGACTTGAATCAATGAGAACTCTTTACTCTCTATTCTCTTTCTTTCTCGGTTTCAATCTATCAAACATGAGGCTTAGTAAAATTAATCTCAAATTCATACATGGTATCAGAGCAATAAAGATATTGATTCTCTCTTAATTCTTGTTCTTAATTCTCTCCATTCTATTCGTTTCTCCATTCTCAAAATCGTAACCCATTTATCCGATAAGCCACCATGGAATCCAATAAAGGAACTTGTATCCAAATGATTCTTAAAAGACCAAACTATATAATATGGTCAATAACTGCAAGAATGACCTTGTGTAGATGTGGGTTGTGGAGCCATGTAGAGCCTCCACAAGAGAAAGCCATGAGTGTAGCCGACAAGGGAAAAGAAAAAGAGGGCACCTCTGATATGGTGGTTGCCTACAGTGACAAATAGTTTCAAATAGACCAAATGGTGATGGCTATCATAACAGCCTCACTTGATCCTCGTCTACTTGAATCATATTTAGTTTGTGAAACTGCCAAAGAACTATGGGACATTCTCAAGAATGTCTTTGCAAATGTCTCAATCTTGCTCGGGTCTTTGAAGTCAATAGATCTCTTTACACACTAAAGCAAGAAGATATGGAGTATGAAGACTATGGGAAGTTAAGGGTCCTTTGGGCGGAACTTGAAATGTTAAGGCCAAATACCATTGATCTTCTTGTTCAAAATACAAGGCGTGAACAAGACAAAATATTTGGTTTACTTGGAGGCTTGAATACTTGTTATAATGACCTTGTCAAATCCAGCCTTAGGGAGAAGCGACTCCCAACTATAGATGAAGTGTGTGCTCAAGTTCAAAGAGAGTAAGGAAACATTGGCATGAGCTAATCACCGCCCACAAGGTAACATTCAAAAATGAGGACAAGCTGAACATGGTGTGTGAACATTTCAAGAAGAAAGGTAACATAAAGAACAAATGTTGGATCCTTAGCCCTCATTTGAAACCAAACAAGTGGGAGGAGCACAAGGCAAATATGGCTCAAGAAGGATTGAAGGATGAGGAACCGGCGGAAACTTCTAAACTCAGAGGAGCAATGGCTATGAGTGCTAATTATTAGTCAAGTCTATCTTGACCGAATAATCTTAGTGCAAAAAGAGGGCCAAAGATAATAAAAGTGCAAAAGGAGGGAAAAAAGATAAAGAATGTGCAAAAATAGGGGCACCGAGGAAGAGGTTCGCTTTATGGGTCAAAAATAGTCGTTGGAAGAAAAGAGGGGAAAGTTGGTGAGCCTAGCACTCGATAGTGACCCTTTTTGACCATTGGAGCTAAAGACAAAATATGGTGCACACATTTTGTGGTCCACACCAAAGTGGTCCACATCTTTTGGGACCACTTTTGGTTTCTCTTTCATTGTAACCACTATAAAAAAGACTTGTAACCTCTCTTTTGCATCTATGGAAAAACGATGAGATTTTGAATCTCATTTATTCTCGATTTCTCTCTACAATGATTCTCTATTTTCTGTAAAATTCTCACAAATGCTTACATGGTATCAGAGCCATCGTTGATTATAGGCATCTCTCTCGGTTAAAATTCTGTTTTTTCTACTAAATTCCTGCTTTTTCTTGGTTAATCGTACAAATATCCATTGTGGTACGGATAAAAGCTTGAAATTGAAGGAAGAAAATCGTCATTGACCCTAAAAACACTGAAAGCTTCAACCTTTGGTGTAGAATCAAGTCAAAGTTTCCTTCTTTCTCAATAAATCTCCGAATCTTTCTAGATCTATTTTTATTTTCTCGAGCTATGGAGTTCAACCACGCAAAATCACTGATTGTCTATGTGACTCTTAAAGGAGTTAACTACCTTCTTTGGGCCAGAACTTTGAAGATAACAATCTGCATAAGAAGAGATTTTTGGAGTCATATCGTGAAGGACATAGCACCGAGGGAATCCCTCTCAAGTGACGGTGAAGATGAAGAGTATCTTGAGGAGGATGATGAATGGTTACAAACCGATCAAGCGGTAAAATCCATCATCCAAAGCTCCTTAGATCCTTCAATCCTTGAAGCTTATTCATATTCTAAATCGTCTAGAGATCTATGTGATACCTTGAAGAAGGTATATGGATATGTCTCAAACTTGACAAGAGTATTTGAGGTAAAGAAAGCTCTTGCAAATCTTCTTCAAGAAGAAATGGAGTTCACAGAGTACTTTGGAAAGTTTAGGTTCTTGTGGGCTGAACTCGACATGCTAAGAACAATGTCTCTCCGCAAACAAGACTCAAGGCAGATTTGAGAATAGGAAGAAGATGGTTTGTGATCATTGCAAAAATAAAGGTCATTCAAAGGAAAAGTGATGGCTTCTCCATCCCCATCTCAAACCCGCGAAATTCAAGGATTCTAAAGCTAATGTGTCTCATGGAGTCTCAGACGACTATGGGTCTAAGTCTGGATCGATGCTTGGCTCCTGCTCCAAGGAACAAGAACGTCTATCCGTAGTCTCTTCCTCATTCAATGCAGACACTATGAAGAAATTAGACCTTAAGTACTCTAATGAACTCTCTCAAATCATTAAGGGACTCTTGTATTTGCTATTACACTCGAACTTTATTTAAACCGCTTTTTATTGACTCGGGAGTTTCTCACCATATGGTTAGTGATAAGGATCTTGTTTGCAATATAGAGCCAGCTGTAGGGAGTGTTGTAATAGCAAATGGTAATAGGATATCGGTTAGTGGAGTAGGAAATTTAAACTTGTTTGGGAAAAAGTCTAGAGCCTTCTATTTACCGGAATTTACTTCGAATCGCTTATCGGTTAGGAGATTTGTTATGGACTTGAATTGTTATGATATCTTCGGACCTAATCGTGTGAAGAATATTGAGACCGGAAGCTTGCTTGGACAAGGAAAAGTGAAAAATGGACTTTATGTAGCAATAGTTCGGTTGTTTCTAATTTGGTTGTTGGTAGCCTTAGTAATCTTGTTTGGCATGCTAGAGTTGGACATCCTCATTATCGTGCCATGAAACTTATGTTACATAATTTTGTGTTTGATAATATCGATTGTGAATCTTGCATTTTGGGAAAATATTGCAAATCGATTTATCCTTTGTCATCTACGATTTATGAAAATTGTTTTGATCTTGTGCATTCAGATTTTTGGACTTCCCCTTGCTCCTCTAGAAATCACCATAAATATTTTGTTACATTCATAGATAAAAAGTCAAAATATACGTGGATAAACCTTATGCCATCAAAAGATATAGTCTTTGATGCCTTTAAAAAATTTGAGAATTATATATCTAATCATTTCAACTCAAAATTGAAGGTACTAAGAACGGATAATAGAGGAGAATACATGAGTAACTCATTTCAAGAGCATCTAACCAAGCAAGAGATCCTACATCAAACTAGTTGTCCATATAACCGGCAACAAAATGGGTTGCGGAAAGGAAAAACCGTCACCTAATGGAAGTTACAAGATCCATTATGTTTCACATTAATGTCCCAAGGAGATTTTGGGGAAATGTTGTCATTACGGCATGCTATCTCATCAATCGAACTCCAACAAAAATTCTTCAAGATGCTTCTCCATATAAGGTTCTAAACAAAATTGAGACTCCTTTGAGTCACTTACAGGTGTTTGGTTGTGTCTGTTTTGTCCTAGTGCTCGGAGAACTTCGAAACAAACGTGAAGCTAAAAGCAAGAAGTGTATGTTCCTCGGCTACTCCTCCACTCAAAAAGGATATAAATGTTATGATCTGGATACTAGGAGGATTCTTGTGCCTCGGGATGTGAAGTTTATTGAGAACTGAGGATTCTATGACAAACATAATTTGGAGGACTTACAAGATTTATCCGAACCCGCAATGGATATGGCTGCAAGCCTCAAATTCCTTCTTGATCATCTAGGTGTATCGGATCCATATTCCCAGGTCCCTAGTACATCCACAAACAGTAGTATATCCCGGGATACAAACTCCCCGAGTTTAACGTCTCGGGTCCCGAACGTCCTGAGCACTCCTCGCTCACCAAGACCGGCAAATGAGACTCGATCCAGATTATTTTCCTCTCGGACCTGAATTGGCTGCTCTTACAGTGGAACCAACAGCCCAACCACTCCGGAGAAGTACACGTACTCGTAACACGAGGGTTTACTACAATAATCAAGTCGTGGCCCAACCTATTCCAAAAGGGTTTTCGGTTGACCTTATACCCTCTAAATTTCAAGCCTTCCTTGGTAAGCTTGAGAAAGACAAGATTCCTCAAAGCTACCACGACGCTAAACAAATCATGGAATTGGTGGCTGCAGTGAATGATGAAATCCAAGCGATGGAAAGAAATCACACTTGGAAGGAGGCGGATTTGCCTCCGGGAAAGAATGTCATGACCTCCAAATGGGTATTCACCATCAAATACAAGAGTGATGGCACGGTTGAGAGATACAAAGCAAGGCTTGTCGCCCGAGGCTTCACCCAAACTTATGGGGTCGACTATACCGATACATTCGCTCTGGTGGCCAAGCTCTATACTGTAAGGGTCATTCTTTCCTTAGCTACTAATTTATCTTGGGAAATATGGCAGATGGACGTGAAAAATTCCTTCCTTCAAGGAGAACTTGATGAAGAAGTTTACATGATTCCACCTCCCGATCTAGAATCCAAGACCACTCTGGAAAAAGTTCTAAGGCTTTGGAAAGCAATTTATGGCTTGAAGTAATCACCCCGATCTTGGTACCACAAGCTGAGCTTCACCCTCCGAGATCGTGGGTTCAAGAAATCTGAAACGGATCACACTCTCTTTACCCTCACAAGCTCCCAAGGTATCGTGATGGTCTTAATTTATGTCGATGATCTTATCATCTCCGGAGATGATAAGGAAGGCATCACGGCCAGCAAACTATATCTTAAATCTGTTTTTGACATTAAGGATCTTGGGGAATTAAGGTATTTCCTAAGAACTGAAATTTGTCGATCTTCAGATGGCCTATTTCTCTCTCAATGGAAATACACTCTTGATTTGCTTAGTGTGACAGGTATGACCGAATGTAAACCAGCCGAGACACCTCTTCAGGAGAGCTACAAGGTCAACCGAAAGAGGGATAAGGATGATGAACCGTTTGCGGACATTCAACAATATCGGAGACTTGTCGGTAAGTTGATATATCATACTATATCTCGGCCTGACTTGTGTTTTGCAGTCAATCAAGTAAGCCAACGTATGCAAGCCCCGACAAAATACCATTGGACGATGGTGGAACGGATCCTAAAATATATCAAAGGCAGCTCGGATAAAGGTATTTGATTTGGAAGAAATAAGAGCTCGGATATTGCGGGGTATTGTGATGCGGATTGGGCCGGAGATAGGAATGATCAAAAGTCTACCATAGGGTATTGTACATTTGTTGGAGGCAACCTAGTAACTTGGAAGACAAAGAATCAAAAGGTGGTGGCGTGCTCTAGTGCCGAGGCGGAGTATAGGGCTATGAGAAGGCTAACTGATGAATTGGTGTGGCTGAGATCTCTACTAAGGACTTAGGCCAAGAAGCAAAGGAACCAACCACTATGCATTGTGACAACCAAGTTGTAATTCATATAGCATATAATCTGGTTTTCACGAAAGGACCAAGCATATTGAAGTGGACTACCACAAAGTTCGTGAACGTATGGAAGAAGGTGTAGCTCTTCTGTGTTATACACCAAGTGAAGATCAATTGGCGGACATCATCACTGAAGCTGCAAGTACCAAGGTTAGCAATCACATCTACGGTAAAGGTTGTTTTGTAAGCTTGGATCGCCCTTGACGTCATGTCCCTAACCCGAATGCTACACATTCTTTTTCACTCCGCTAAGGTTTTGTCCCAAGTGGTTTTCCTTATTGAGGTTTTTAATGAGGTATGGTGTTCGGAGTCTCCAAGCTAACCATTCATTCTTAATATTTAGCTTTACGGGGAGTATTAGTCAAGTCTAATAATCTTTGTGCAAAAAGAGGGTTGATGTTCTTCATATTTTGTCGGTTTTGAGCTCATTATTACAGTTATATTTGGGAAATTTATCTATGTTTTATTGAGATTTCAGGTCAAAAATGTTCAGAGTTGGAATCATGTTTGAAGGTGGACTTTGGAGAGGTTTGAAGCATTTTCCGTCATTCTCCACGAAAGGAAGGACCGATCGATCTATCAAGGATCGATCGATCGGTCATCTCAAAGGATTATGCGCACGATTTGAAGAACAACTTGGTTTCTGAGAAGATCGACTCATCATCCAAAAGATCGATCGATCACCCAGTGCTCGATCGATCCTAGCCTTTCGAAGAAACCTAATTTCGCGATTTTCAATCCTTGTTTTGGGCCCTATAAATACTTTTTTCCTATTTTTATTTGGGAAGCAGTCGTTTGATATTGGAGAACGAAGTTTTACAGAGTATTGAGAGCTTGTAAGTTATGAAGAAGATCTCTTCATACTTGAGAAGAATTTATGAATCCTCTTTATTATTTATTTAGTTCATCATGACTTGCCAACTTTGTTGTTTAATGTCTGAGTAGATCTTAGATCGGATCTAGGGATTCTGGGGTTTTAGAATTCACTGTTGGGGAATAAATAGGATTGATAGTAGATGATTCTCATGATTAGCCTGATTACCTGGTCAATGATTTTAGGTTGTTAACTTTCTAGAAGATTGTTAAGAACAAGAACTAGATAAGAAGAGCAATTCCTTCACTACCAACGAGAGTTGATGCTAGGTTGGATTGTGGGTAATTGAACCCAAACGATAAAGCCTATTTGTAATCTGAAACCAACGAGAGTTAGGACCTTTAGGTTATCGATAAAGGGGTAGATTCAACGAGAGTTGGTTTATCTTTACTTATGTTCAAGCCGAGAATAAGATTAGAGTAGTTCCTGAATAGTTTCCCTGACAGGAATTCTAACTCCCGATTGAATACCCGACATCCGATTGCTTTAATTATTTGATTACATTCACATCTAAGTTTTTAGAATTCACTTCCTTTATTCGATTGATATAGCTTGTGATTCAATAGGAATTGAGAGTGTAACTTGGTTCTTTGTTGATTCGATCCCTAAATACTATTTCGTTTGTTGTGCACTTGCAGTAGGATATAGGTAAAAACTCGTAGTATCAAGGGCCAAAGATAATAATAGTGCAAAGGGAGGGACAAAAGATAAAGAATGTGCAAAAATAAGGGCACCGAGGAAGAGGTTCGCTTTATAGTTCAAAGATAGTCGTTGGAAGAAAAGAGGGGAAAGTTGGTGGTCCTAGCACTCGATAGAGATCCTTCTTGACCGTTGGAGTTAAAGACAAAATGTGATCCACACATTTTGTGGTCCACACCAAAGTCCTCCTCACAAAGTGGTTCACATCTTTTTGGGACCACTTTTGGTTTCTCTTTCATTGTAACTACTATAAAAAGACTTGTAACCTCTCTTTTGCATCTATTAAAAAACGATGAGCTTTTGGATCTCTTTGATTCTCGATTTTTCTCTACAACGATTCTCTATTTTCAGTAAAATTCTCACAAATTCTTACACTAAGTCTCACGGAGCGATTTTGAGAAGGTCGGACCTTGATGAAATCATTAAAGCCATTGCCAACTTAAAGGACTCCGGTATCTCTAAACTTTCTCAAACTCAATCAAATTCCTTAATAATTGATGTTGGTGCCTCACACCACATGATAAGTAACCCTAGGTTGAAAAAGAATGTAAAATCAACCATAGGAAATGTTATTGTAGCTAGTGGTGAGAAAGTACCGATCAATGGAATAGGAGATTTAAACTTATTTGATAGGAAAACAAAACCTTTTTATATGCCAAAATTCACATCAAACCTTCTCTCAGTTAAGAAAATCATATCCGGCTTAAATTGTTATGCTATATTTGGTCCTAACTATGTGCAATTTCATGATATTGAGAGTGGAAAAACACTTGGAGGAGGAAATACCAAAGATGTGTTATATGTCTTAGAAGGAAAATCGTCACCAAGTTCCTCTCATTATATTTTCGTTAGCAATTTAAATTTGAATGTTGGTTCATGTTGTAGTTCGGTTTGGCATGCAAGATTGGGTCATCCCCATTCTAGAGCTTTAAGTATAATATTGCCTAAAATCTCGTTTGATCATAGTAATTGTGTTTGGACATCTCCTTGTTCCTCTAGAGATAATCTTAAATATTTTGTAACTTTCATTATGAAAAATCAAAATATACTTGGGTAACCTTAATGGCCTCTAAGGACCGAATATTTGATGTCTTCATCAATTTTCAAAACTATGTGTTTAACCGATTCAATACCAATATAAAGGTACTAAGATCGGATAATGGAGGTGAATATAAGCACCAAGTTCAAATATCATTTGAACAACCATGGAATAATTCACCAAACAAGTTGCCCACACACTCCTAAACAAAATGGTGTGGCGGAAAGAAAAATCGGCATCTCATGAAAATCGCAAGGGCCATGATGTATCATATAAAGGTGCCTAAAAGATATTGGGAAGATGTTGTATTAATGGCATGCTACCTTATCAACCGAATTCCTACCAAAATCTTACAAGATGTGTCACCATATGAGGTACTTAATGGCTCAAAACCCTTCATTGAACATTTAAGAGTATTTAGGTGTGTGTGTTTTGTTTTGACTCCAGGAGAACAACGTCACCAACTCCATGCCAAAAGCAAAAAGTGTGTGTTCCTTGGATATTCAACAACACAAAAGGGGTACTAGTGCTTTGTCCCAACAAATCAACGGTTATATATCTCTCGAGATGTAAAATTCCTAGAAGACAAGAGTTATTTTGATAAATCTGATTGGGATGAGCTTAAAGACCTCACCAACTCGATACAAGATCATAATGAGAGTCTTCGAACTCTCCTTCAACACATTGGTGGGAATGGATCAAACACTACAAGTATGCCTAAATCACGGCAAGAAAATGATACAAATGAAACAACAAGTAATACACAAATGTCTTAGGCAGTTGATGGAAATGAACCACACCAAGAAGATTCGACACATCATGAATCACATACTCTGGATGACCTAGAGGAAGCAAGCCAACCCAAGAATGATGCAAAACCATTAAGGAGGAGTACACGTCTAAGGAAAGATCACTCTAATTGGATTAACTCAAGGTTTTGCTACAACAATCATGTTGTGGCTCATACAACTTAAGTCGTTTGTTCTCTTGACCTTGTCCCTTATGATAATAAAGTGTTTCTTAGCAAATTTGAGCTTGGACAGATTCCTAAGAGCTATGATGAGGCTAGAGACCGCAAGGAGAAGAGAGATGCGATCATGGATTAACGCAAGGCTATGGAAAAAAACCATACTTGGGATGAGGCGGATTTGCCACCCGAAAAAAAGGCTGTCACCTCCCGGTGGATATTCATCATCAAATATAAGAGTTATGGGAGTATTGAACACTACAAATGCCGACTGGTTACAAGAGGCTTCACCCAAACATATGGTCAAGACTACAACGATACCTCTGCACCCGTTGCAAAACTCCATACGGTACGGGTTGTCCTTTCCTTGGCCACACATTTAGATTGTGAACTATGGCAAATGGATGTCAAGAATGCATTCTTACAAGGAGAACTTGAGGATGAAGTATACATGCATCCTCCCTCGGTCTTGAAGGGATTGTGCGCCCCAGGAAAGTCTTGCGTCTCCGGAAAACTATATATGGTCTTAAGCAATCTCATCGGGCTTGGTATCATAAAATGATTTTTACCCTCCGAAATCGTGGCTTTCATAAGTCAGAAGCGGATCACACCCTTTTTACATCTAATGGCCCGAATAGTATGATTATAGTTCTCCTTTATGTGGATGACTTGATCATTACCGGCAATGACAAGGACAGTATTTCTTCAACCAAAAATTACCTTAAAATTGTGTTTGATATTAAAGACCTTGGGGAAGTAAAGTACTTTTTTGGAATCGAAGTGTGCCATTCTTCGGAGGGCCTCTTTCTTTCTCAACGAAAGTACACTCTTGATCTCTTTCATGAAACAAGAGATTTAGGAGCCAAATCTGCCAAAACATTTCTTGAAGACGGCTACAAGGTCAATCGAAAAGGAGAGAAAAATGATGAACTCTACAAGGATGTGCCTCAATATATATGGCTTGTGGGCAAACTCATCTATTTGATGATCACAAGGCCGGATATATATTATGTGGTGAATCAAGTGAGTCAACATATGCAAAACCCCACAGTATATCATTGGAGAGTGATGGAAAGAATCAAATGTTACCTAAGAGGAAGTCAAGAACACGGAATTTGGATGGGAAAGAACAACAACACCAAAATTGTTGGCTATTGCGATTCGGATTGGGTCGGTGACCGAAATGACTGAAAGTCTACAACAGGGTATTGTACATTCATTGGAGGAAACTTGGTGACACAAAAGGTGGTGTCATGCTCTAGTGTCGAGGTCGAGTACCGAGTTATGAGGAAACTTACAAGTGAGCTAACTTGGTTGAAGGCTCTACTCAAAAACCTCGACATTGAATCATCAAAACTAATCACAATGCATTGTGATAATCAAGCCGCAATCCACATTGCATCTAACTCTGTGTTTCATGAAATGAAAGGACAAAACATATCGAGGTAGATTGTCACAAGGTTCATGAGAAAATTGAAGAAGGGATAACTCTCCCATGCTACACCAAGAGTGAAGACCAACTGACGGACATTTTCACCAAAGCCGCAAGTCTAAAAGTTTGTGATCATATCTATCTCAAACTAGGACTTGTGGACCTTCCCCACGCTTGATCAGAGGTTCCCTCTCTCGTGAAACACACACTCTTTTTCCCTTAGAAGAGTATTATCCCAAGAGGTTTTCTCTCTAAGATTTTTAATGAGGTGGAATTTGCGAGACTTCCAAGCTTAGCCTCCACGACATCACGGTTAAACTTGAGGGGGAGTATTGATCAATATAAATAAAGAAGGAAAAGAGATATTGTGTGATGCAAGGTATCTTGGATCGCAAGTCATCGGGTTCAAGGTCTGAAATCATTAGGGCGCAAGTTTCCAAGAGTGGTCTGGCAGTGGGGTGCCGAGTACCGTATGACGTAAAGCGCCAGCTGCAGTACGCTAACTGACCGGATATTATCGGGTGCTAAGTACTGCATGACATAATCAGGGAAATTTTGCCCTGCCGTACAACTGGCCCGAAGAAGTTGTTTCCTCAGAACCCGATGCGTGAAAGCGACCCATGAGACTCGCTCAAATCAAGGACCACATCTTTGACTTGTGAAGGACTAAGAGGGGACTCATCCAACATCATAGAGCCGTTGAAGGGAAGGGAAGACATGTGACATCTCCTCGGATCGCGCACCGAGAGGTCACTTTCACCTGTGGACCACTTCTCCTCGGGATCAGCCCTTTTTCTCACCTCTAAACGGCTAGTCTCCTAGGGTTCCTTCTTCATTTGCATGTCTATAAATAGACCTTGTGTTTGAGTGTAAAAGAAAATAACTTTAATCAATGAAAACTCTTTACTCTCTATTCTCTTTCTCTCTCGATTTTCAATCTATCAAACATGAGTCTTAGTAAATTAATCTCAAATTCTTACATTTCTTGATGAAGCCAAGACACCTTCTTTGTCCAAATGGGCTGAGCGGTTCTGTAATGATCCTGCTGTTAAACATGTTATGCCTGACACTGCAGAGCTCGCTGAATTCGCAAAAAAAAATCTTTCCCAAGCCACAAGCCTAATTGAGTTGCTGGTCAATAAAGTTTTTGAATTTGTGGATTGGTTTCTTGCGACAATAAATCTGAGCGATATTGTTTTCTCTTTCCATAAATAGTCGTCATAAGTCATTTACATATTCTTGTATGCTCGTGAATTATTTGATTTTAGAATATTTAAATAAAATCAAACCACAACAGTTTTCTTAAATTATTTTCATTACCGACAAAGAAAAAACAAAAGATATTAGAATTGACCAAAATTAGATTTCGGTATAGTCAGTCACAATCTTAGTGAACCAATTTTATCTTAGGGTGGTTTACTTTTCTGTTTCTTATAATAAGATCTTCTTATTCGTCAATGTATCAACTCTTTCTCCGATTCAGTACAGAATAATTCAATTAAATTTTCTTTCAACCGATTCTCTTCTTTACTTCCAATAAAAGATAACTTGAAAATTATTCTCTTTGTTTTTATTTGGTTGATGTTGTAGAAAAAAAATTATTTTATTTTAGTTGATCCTTTAAAATTTCTAAACAAAATTTAATATATTTTAATGTTTTTGGTTATTTAAATTTTGCAAATTAATTAATTTTTAGTTAGATAATGTTGAAACTTGCGATAAAAACATATTTTATCTAATAAAAATAAAATAATTAATATTTTAGGTACATGAACAATCTAAAATATCATCTATAACAAAAGAGAGAAGGGAGAGAGTATTCATTACCAATAATCCAATTCAGAGCAGCTCTATTGATGGTTATTAGAGGGTATTTTAGTCATTTTTGGTAATTAAAAAATGATTAATAATAATTTTGGGTGAGGACGATTTTTATTAGAGATGTTAAAAGAACCGGTGACGTGGTTTTATGTAATTGGAGAATGAGTTTCAAAGATCCCTCAGAACAAACAGACTCTTCGACTTTAACCCTACACTTCCGCAAAATCGAGATTGAAGAACATCTGACGAATTTCTTTTCTTCCTAGGCGCGTAGTTCGAACTAAGCAGCGGTTCCATGGCGAACGACGGGAGCAATGTCATGGCTACATCTGAGAATGGTGGAGGTCTTTCTGTTGAGGAAACCCTAAGAAAATCGTAGACCTCAACATTACTGAGCCATATCGTACTGATGACATTCTCGACAGGAGTTAAGGATTTCTCGGAATCTGGGGAGAAAAAGGATGAGGTTGACTCTAATGCTATTGGATCGGCGGTGGGGATGTATCTCATGTCGATGATATTCAGAAAAAGATTCGACGTGCTGAGAGGTTTGGGGTTACTGTGAAGCTAACCGAAGAAGAGAAGCCCAATTCGCGTGCTGAGAGCTAAGAGAAATGATTTGTTTCATTTCTTTTCTCTGAGTGTCAAATTCAATTGCTTAATATTATATAACCTCTCAAGCTGCTACTTCAGTATTCCTTTGTCATGTAAAGACATCATTAGAACAATAGAAGTACTTGTTGGTTTCCATCTCTCTAGTCTCTGTAGCAGTTGAAAGGAAGCAGAGCCTGGGCTTCTGAGTCTCTTATTCTACACAATATCGGTTGTTACTGTAATAGATTTTGGATAAACTTTGTTGATACTTTTGAATTAAGCGCCAGAAAACATTTTATGAAGGGAATGTAATACTTAATTTTGCTGCTTATTGTCTCTGTTGTTATTAGTATAGTAAGCTTGTGTGTTTGGTCTAAACGCCAATACAAGGGAATTCAATTCACTATATAAATTTTACAGATCATTGACATCTATGAACTTGCACCTAAGTACCCTCATGTACAATTTGATTACATGGGTTCATTGGTATTTCGCTTCAGTTTTGATCTCTGATACTAAAGTTTGTTTATATGAGATTGAATTTGGGTGATTTTCTTATGGATCATGATATAGTTTATTGTTAATTGCTTATTGGGTTTGATATCAAGTTGACTTAGAGTCCTTTGACATTTGTAGGTACTACTCTATGTACGCACATGTGGGGAAATTGGCAAAAGAGATTAGGAAATGAGCTGTTTCTGTGGAAATTTGCTTACTACTTTGGTCTGTTGATGAACTTTTGCATTGTAAATTCATAAAAATCATTTGTGACTTTGTGTTTTATTGAGAAACTATGATCATAGATATAAATGGGTGATGACGTCTTTGGGATTTGAGTCTATAAGTTTGGATATATGGAAGGAAAAATAAGACATTCTAACATTAGCGTCCAACATTCATGTGCCATTTCCATTTCTAGGTTTCTTAGCTTTGGATTCTAAAACCACCATTATTGGTGGTTTTTATAGAGTTTTTTATCTTTTTATAATATTTATAATATTAAAAAATATAAATGTAGGAGAGATGATGGTTTCTTATTTAAGAAACCATCAAAAAAAATTAAGAAACCTTTAGCCTATTTGTCTTCTTTTGATTGGTCATTTATTTTTTTGTAATTAAAATTTAGTTAAAAAATATATTACATTAAAATTTAATATTTTAATAGGGGTAGAGACTCAAATTAAGAAACCACCTTTAATGGTGCTCTAACTTATGATCTGCATTTGCAAGTTCTAGATTTATAGTGCATCCATTACTTTTATCTGTGTTATTAGCATGGTACATGGCATTACATGTTCTGTTTCACTTATGTGATTTGGTTATAAGGACATGTTTCTTATTGGAACTCAGCTTATCAAGATTTTCAGATTTCTTGATATGCTTGATGCAAATCCTTTACAATAATAACATTTGTTGCATTATTATTTATATAATTCATAGCAATTATGAGGCATACAAATTTGCAGACCACAAATTACCATTAGACTTAGCTATAAAATCCATGTGAACCATATGAGCTGACGATTTTGTTGCCCACACGTACCAGAGACGCTTCTAGAAAAAGCACTCTCTAAAATGAGCGCATCACCAAAGAGTGAATCCCCAATCATCACCCCAAACGAGCTAACTGAAGCTGATGGGTTTGTCATAGCCTTGGTGTTCACATCTCTCATGTCCTTAGATCATCTTTCTCTTTATTTTTTCATGTTGAAATTGAATCATATAAACTAGACTTCAAACTTGTTGTATGTTTCAATCGACTGAACCAATTTTTATCAAAGATGTTGGCCTCATCATGTTTGCTTAGAAATTATTGAAATCCAAATTTTATTCTTAGGAACCAAAACAAAATCTCTTAACTTTTAATAAATTATTATTTCTATTAAGAAAATGTTAAGAACCCCGGGAGGAAGTCTAATGGTTGAAGATGAATCAATCCGTGTAAATTTTGGGACTTTCCCAATAACTACAAATGAGTCCTACTTTAGCAATTCCTAGAAGAAACAACAATCACGTGGAAAAGGTCCCAAGGCAAGTCTAGATTTTAATGGTTGCATTATTGCCACGTGTTTGGATGAATTGTCACACTTTCCTTAGTTTTTCTCCGCCCGTTTGTTCAAAACATTAATCTTGTATCTTCACCGATTCCCTCACTAACGACCTTCGGGATCTAAAATGGGGACCGACGATGTAAAGCTGATCGGCTCATGGGCGAGTGTTTTTGTCATGAGAGTGAGGATCGCTCTCCACCTCAAGTAAGTTAGCTACGTATACCTCCAAGAGACTTTTGGTTCTAAAAGCGAATTGCTCCTTGAAAACCCGGTTCACAAGAAGATGCCGGTTCTGATTCACGATGACAAACCGGTGTGTGAGTCCAACATTATCGTTCAGTACATTGAGGACTCTTGGAACTCATCTGGACCGTCTCTTCTCCCACCTAATCTCTACGACCGAGCCATCGCTCGATTCTGGGCTGCATTCGTCGATGAGAAGGTCATACTTTGGTCTGAATCTTTACACTCTATATAGATTATGACATTAGCTAATCTGAAATCTTCTATGTTGTGACTATGAATCGGAAGTGGTTTATTGCTCTGAGAAGTATCTTAACAGCTAAAGGAGAAGAAGAGACGAAAACAGGCATAACTTAATGGCCCGAGAGATTGTACTCATGAGTTATCTTACTAACAATTTGTTTTTTGGTGGTAGAAGTATACCTCATGTTTTGTTTTTCATTGCTTAAATAGAAAAATTGGAGTACAACTCCTTACAACGTGAAACAGACACTACGTGGAGTACAACTCCTATAAAACAGGAAAACATGGAAATGTGAAACTAATGGAAGAGATGGCTCATAAACGCAAGGATGACCGATTCTGCTCTTATTGTGCACTAAAAAGTCATAGAAATACTAAATAACAAACCGCTTAACCGTACTTCCGGTTTGGTACTCGTGGCCGGTTTGACCTCCTTGGTTCAACTTCATTCTCCTTCTCATTCTCTGACCCATGCTCTATTTCTTGTGACTTGGATACCGCATCATTACCGTCGTCCCGGAAAAGAATCTTGTCCTCAAGATTCAGTTCTGGAAAACTTGTACGTAGTTGATCAACCTTCTCCCACGTTGCATCAACATCTGGTAGATCCTCCCATTGAACAAGAGCTTCCTGCAACAACTTACCCTCATGATGCTGATCTCGCAGACATAGTACTTGTCGAGGCCGAAGATGCAGAACCCCATTGAAACGAATAGGAGGCAAGGAACCTGATGTAGGTGTAATAGCTCCAACGTATCGTTTGAGGAGAGAGACGTGGAAGACATTATGAACTCTGGAACCTTCTGGTAGTTGAAGATGATAGGCGACGGGTCCAATATGTTTCTCAATCTGAAATGGACCATAATAACGTGTGGAGAGCTTGTGTGCGGTCCGCTTGAACACGGTGTGTTGTCGATACTGTTGGAGACGCAAATACACCCATTTACCAACCTGAAAAGACACATCCCTCCTTTTGGTATCAGCCAATTGTTTCATACGGTTTGCTGCGGCAGCTAAATTCTTCTTTAGTTCTTGTAACACCAAGTCTCGCTTTATCAGCTGATCATCAAGTTCATGAATTGGTGTTGACTGTCCTTCGTAGCTAACAAGAGCAGGTGGATCACGGCCGTACATGGCCTTGAAAGGTGTCATTCCCGTCGAAGCATGATATGTCGTATTATACCAATATTCGGCCCAAGGAATCATAAATCTCCATTGTTTCGGCCGACTGTGGACAAAGCAACGCATGTATTGCTCAATGCAGCGGTTGACGACCTCGGTCTGACCATCAGTTTGTGGGTGTTACGAGGAGGACATCTTGAATTCTGTAGCAGACAAACGCCAAAGCTCTTTCCAAAAATTACTAACAAATATTGGATCTCGATCACTTACAATTGTTTTTGGAATGTCGTGGTGTTTGACTACAGCATCCAGGAACTTGGCAGCGATTACATTAGCTGTATAAGGGTGTACAATCGGTACCAACTGGGCAGCTTTTGAAAGGCGGTCAACCACCACCATGATAGACGAATAATTATCAGAGCGGGGCAGTCCGTCAACAAAATCCATGGAGAGGTCTTCCCATACTTGGTGTGGTATAGGGAGTGGTTGGAGAAGTCCCTTTGGTGCGAGGCTTTCAGACTTCAAACGTTGGCAGATATCACACTGAGCAAAAAAGTCACTGACTGATCTGTGCATTGCCGGCCAATAGTACTACTGCAATAATCTTTTAAGTGTCTAAAGTGTGCATGAATGCCCACCCATTGGCGTGTTGTGGTATTCGCGGAGAAGAGACTGGATCAATGGTGATCGTGGTGGTAGCACCAGACGGTTGTGATAGTTGACTAACCTATTGCGTCGCATGTATGGAGCTCCTAGCTTCGCCTCTGCTTTGTTTACCAATCTTGATCAGATATGAATCTGTTGTTTGGAGCTGTCTGATATCTCCCCAGAATGTTGTTGCTTGCGTATATATGGCATTGAGGCAGGGGATGTTGCTACGTCGTGAGAGAGCATCTGCAGCAGCATTCATATAACCTGGCTTGTAAGTTATTTCATTATTATAACCCACCAGCTTACCCATCCATTGTTGCTGTTCCGGCGTCATGATGCGTTGCTCAAGTAAATATCGTAGGCTCCGTTGGTCAGTTTGTATTGTGAAAAGCCGGCCAAGAAAATAAGGTCGCCAAGTGCGGACTGCAATGACGATTGCTAGCATCTCACGAGCATAGGTTGACCAGCTCTGCTTCGTCACACCCAGAGACCTACTCATGTATGTGAATTGTCTCCCATGTTGTGTCAGGACAGCACTGATGCCATCACCTGAAGCATTCGTCTAGATGGTAAAAGGGCTGGAAAAATCAGGTAAGGCAAGCGTTGGGGTTGTGGTCATTGCATTCTTCAGAGCGTTGAAAGCTTCCTCAGCGGGAACATACCACTCGAATTTTCCTTTCTTTTAGAGGTTGGTAAGTGACTTGGCGATCATGCTGTAATCCTTAACAAACTTGCGGTAGACCGAGGAACCCGCGCAATTCCGTAATGTTTGTTGGTGGTGGCCAATCCAACATTGTCGTGATCTTGGTATTATCGACCTTAACTCCACCTCCAAAGATCACGTGCCTGAGATAATCAACCTCCGACTGACCAAATGCACACTTTTGCTTTTTGACGAATAGCTTCTGCTCTTGTAAGATTTCAAATACCATATGGACATGTTGAATGTGGTCCTCCGATGACCGACTGTAGATCAAGATGTCATCGAAGAAAACAAGAACAAATTTACGCAGATAAGTTCAAAATACCGAATTCATCAATGCATGGAATGTGGACGGGGCGTTGCAAAGCCCGAATGGCATCGCCAGGTATTCGTAGTGGCCATTGTGTGTGCGAAAGGCTGTTTTGTGAATATCGTCAGGATGTACTCTGACCTGATGGTAACCGGCGGTAAGATCGAGCTTCGTAAAGACTGTGGCACCATGTAACTCGTCCAGCATATCCTCAACGGTGGGAGGGGAAAATGGTCCTTTATTGTGACAACATTCAAGGCACGGTAGTCTGTACAGAATTGCCACGAACCGTCTTTCTTTTTGACCAGTAGTACCGGAGAAGAAAAAAGGTTGGAGCTAGGTCGGACGAACCCCTTGCTTATCATGTCCTGGACTTGTCGCTCGATTTCTTCTTTCTGGAAGTGTGCATATCGATATGGTCGCACATTCACCGGGTCGGCTCCTTCTCTTCAGGTGATGTGATGATCAATATCACGAGAAGGTGGTAGATGATTTGGTGTGGCGAAGATGACGTTGAATCTTGATAACAGAGGCTGGAGCTTCTCTGGAATCGTCAGAACGGTATCATTTTCATGATTTAGGGATATCACAAAGCAGGCCTGGCCCAACTTGATATCCTGTACAACCTCCTCCGTATGAGCCTGTGAAATCGAAGCACTCTGAAGCCCACAAATGATTTGTTCCTGGCCGGCCCAAGAAAAACTCATCATTTGCGTCGTCCAATTCCACAACGTTGGCCCCAGCTGTTGCAGCCACTGCATTCCGGGCACGATGTCTTGACCTTGGATTGGTAAAGGAAAAAGATCAATCTGGAAACGAACCCCGTTGATAGTGGTAGCTACATCCTTATATATCCCGGTGCACCGGAGCGGATGTCCATCAGCAACACGAACCTGGAAGGTTTTGGCGTGGGAGAACTTGAAGTTTAAGCTACTGGCGATCTTGTCCGTGATGAAATTGTGGGTCCAGCCACTGTCAATCAAAGCCACCAACTTATGTCGGTTTACCTCGGCGTGTGTGCGTATGGTCTTTGGCGAACCCCATCCGGTTAAGGCCTGAAGTGTGATCTCTAGTTCTTCAGTTGTCGGTAATACTCTCGTATCATCATCCTCACTCTCTGAGTCCTCGATTCCTTCGATTAGGAGCAGTTGTGATTTCTGGCATCGATGATCTGGTGTATACCGTTCGTCGCAGCTAAAATAGAGCCCAAGACTCCTCTTTCACTTCATCTCATCCCAGCTCAATCGTTTAGGATCCCGTTGACGTTCTTGTTCGGAGGGTTTGGTGCTGGTGGGATCGTTGGAGCATTGCGTTGATTTTTGTTCGCAAAAGAGTTAAACTTCCGTTGACGTTGCAGTTGTTCATCTCACATCCGTGCCAGTTCGATTGTGGCCTTGAGAGTTTTCGGCTGAAACATTCAGATGCTATCTGAAATGGAATCCTTGAGGCCCCCAACATATGTCCCTATTAGTGCCTTCTGGGTCCACCCGGAAACCTTGTTCTGCAACCTCTCGAACTCCTTTTGATACTCCCGTAAAGATCCGGTTTGGCGGATCTTTGATAATGCTTCATCAAACTCCTCGGCAACTGTTGGTCCAAACCGTGCCCACAGTTCTTCTTCGAACACCTCCCAAGTGATCGGAGTCCCCTCCTCCGCAAGAGCCTTTTCCGTCGCTTGCCACCACTCATTTGCCTCGTCATCCAAGTGGTAAGAAACAAAGCTAACATGCTCATCGGTTGGAATGTTCTGGTACGAGAAGTACTGCTTTGCCTTGCTGACCCAAGTCGTAGGATCTCCCTCGCTGAATGTAGGAAAAACGAGCTTGACATGCCGTGAAGCGGTGGCTTGCGCCATTGGATTGGTAGTCTCCCGTTGAACAGACCCGTGGTGTTGGGTTTCCTCCGTCCTCCGGCTTGCTTTGGGCGCGTTTGATTCCCCTTCCTGCATTCCCGAGATGGCTTCTGTGAGCATCTGTCGAAAGGATTGTTCCAGACCACGAATCCCTTCATTGATCCTCGCTACCTCGTCTTGCACCATGCCGAGCCCTGTTTCTAGGTCCGACAATCTCTCTTTCTTACTTGCCATGACTCTAATAACGCTTCAATTCATGGCAACACGATTTTGGTGAACACTTTGAGTGCTCTGATACCAATTAATGGCCCCATGTACTCAAAAGTTATCTTAATAACAGTTTATTTTTTGGTGGTAGAAGTCTACCTCATGTTTTGTTTTTCATTGCTTAAATAGAAAAGTTGGAGTACAACTCCTTACAACGTGAAACAGACACTACGTGGAGTACAACTCCTATAAAACAGGAAAATATGGAAATGTGAAACTAATGGAAGAGATTACTCCTAAACGCAAGGATGACCGATTCTCCTCTTATTGTGCACTAAAAAGTCATAGAAATACTAAATAACAAACCATTTAACCGTACTTCCGGTTTGGTACTCGTAGCCGGTTTGACCTCCTTGGTTCAACTTCATTCTCCTTCTCATACTCTGACCCATGCTCTGTTTCTCGTGACTTGGATACTGCATCATAACTCAAGTCAAAGAATTCACACAACTTTTGCAGAAAGCGTTTATCGATTGCAGCAAAGGAAAACCTTTCTTCAATGGTGATCACATTGGTTATCTCGACATTGCTCTCGGAAGCTTCTTGGGTTGGTTGAGAGTCGTCGAGTTAGATAGACATCAATCATAATTTTTTGAAGAGACCAAGACTCCTTCTCTGGCCCAATGGGCCGAACGGTTCTCTAATGATCCGGCTGTGAAATCTATCATGCCTGAGACTCCAAAGCTCGCTGAATTCGCAAAGAAATCTTCCCTAATCACCCAGCAAACTGAACCGATATTTCACAATTATCGTGCATCTGAAGAAAGAGTGTGGTTTAGTCCGGTTCAATTGTTATTTTTGGTTTCGTTTTTAATGTCGGCTAATAAAAGTAATAAATGTTTGTTACTGTTGAGATGTTCAATTAATTAAAAACAAAATATGTCCTAATATATAACTTCCATTTAAGCTTCCAAGAGAATTATTGTGTAACAAAAAAAATGAAAGGGAGTGATTGCCTTTTTACCATATGTTATACGATGATGAAGTTAAAGATAAGTGAACATAAATGCCACGTGGCTCCATTCATTTTGTCATTCTTCTTTGTCATGTTCGTCTACCTTATTACACGCACTCCACTCTTCGTTTCCTTTCTTGTTTCTTCTCACGCCTTCTCTTCCATTTCCAGATTTTTACTGGGAACAAAAAACATCCTCGAATCCGATTCCCTTTTTGCTTCTTCGTTGAAATCTTAACTTCTCTACACAATTTCGATTTGAGTACTTGATTTCATCTCTTGATTGCCGCATTGTTTTTGTTTTGACTTTTTTTGGTGGAAGATTCGAATCAATGGGGGTCGATTACTACAATGTGTTGAAGGTGAATCGAAACGCTAATGAAGATGATCTGAAGAAGTCTTATAGGAGAATGGCGATGAAATGGCATCCTGACAAAAACCCCACGAGCAAGAAAGAAGCTGAAGCCAAGTTCAAGCAGATCTCCGAAGCTTATGACGTCTTGAGCGATCCACAAAGACGCCAGATCTATGATCAGTACGGAGAAGAAGGACTTAAGTCCGCCGATTTACCAACTGCGGCGGAGACGACGGCACAGCAGCGAAGCTACTCCTCTAGTAACTCCGAATTTCGGTATTATCCGCGTGATGCTGAAGCTATCTTCGCAGAGTTTTTCGGCGAATCAGGGGATACCTTTGGCGGGGGAGCTAGCGGAGGGAGAAGCGGAAAGACACGCGGAGCTGGCAGCGACGGTGGCGGCCGGAGATTTAAAAGTGCAGAAGCAGGGAGCCAGGCCAACAGAAAGACGCCTTCGGCGAACAAAAAGGCGCCGCCACCAAGTAGGAAAGCGCCGGCCATTGAGAGTAAATTGGCTTGTACACTAGAGGAGCTCTACAAAGGTGCGAGGAAGAAGATGCGAATTTCTCGTGTTGTTCCCGACGATTTTGGGTAAGTTTCTCTTAATCCTGATCTCTCGTAAATGCTATTCGATTTTCTCTGATGCTTATAGTCATTGATTACAGTAAATTATTGGGTTTTGCCATTGCCATTCTCGTGTAAACCAATTGATGTAGTTTTTCTTACATTTTGATGATCTTCCCAATAAGATATTGATTGCTACTAGATTTTACAGACCTGATTGTTATCTTGTGGTGGAACAGTATGAGCTTTCTGTTTTGTCCTTCTGATGATATTTTTTATTACAGAAAACCAAAGACAGTCCAAGAGATTTTGAAGATAGACATAAAACCAGGTTGGAAGAAAGGCACAAAGATAACTTTCCCAGAGAAAGGTAACCAAGAACCAGGTGTCACTCCTGCGGATCTAACATTCGTGGTAGACGAGAAACCACATTCGGTTTTCAAAAGGGACGGTAATGATCTGATAGTCGAGAAGAAAGTCTCTCTTATAGATGCGTTAACCGGTCTAACCATTACCATAACAACTCTGGACGGGAGGAATCTAACAATTCCGGTTCTGGATATTGTAAAACCGGGTCAGGAGATTGTAATTCCAAACGAAGGCATGCCCACTAAAGACCCTTTGAAAAGAGGAGACCTCAAAGTCGAATTTGAGATCTTGTTCCCGTCAAGGCTAACTTCAGAACAGAAGAATGACCTCAAGAGAGTTCTTGGTGGAAGCTAATGAGCTGACATTTAGTTTTATATCTTCATTAACAACGGATTCCACAGGAAGCTGTCAGTCAATTCAGTGTACATACATTTGAATTTCGCCTTTGTAAACTTCTTGTGTTATGAGAAAAACAAAAAACCTGAACGAAAAAGGCTGTGGCTATCCGAGATCTAGTTATGGTTGCCACTGACTGAACGGATTGTTTTTGAAGTAAAACTTGGGCTACTTGACTGTGTGTGTTAAATGTAATGAGGAAAGGAGAGAAAGTATTTGGTCTGAAAAGCACAGATGTAAGCTGGAAGCTTTCTTACTTACTGTGGTTTGGTCTGGTAGGGATGCTCTGATCTTGACATTGACATGTATTTTCTAGTTTCGTAAGGCTCTATGTATAGTGTTAAAGTATGACTATGTGTTGGGTTAAGTATTTCTTAGGAATTGCGTAGCCTTGTCAGGAGAGACATTGAGATTCCTGTTTTGTTCTTTAAATCAGATAATGAAATGCCTTGTTTGCTTTATACTCGGTAAGAATATTGCAAACTTAGAGAAGCCAGAGATTCACACAATATTTACTGAACTGAACATAGTTCAAAAGAAAAGAGATTCACATATATACCTCTTGTCTGAAACCAATCTATCCTCACTTCTCAAGCCTTAACATACTATAAGCAGGGATTTTCCGAATTCCAGCTTGTATCATAACTTTCCTCATATGCTCTGCTTCTGCCCAATTGTTATCCAGAGCATTTAATGTTGACAATGCCACATACTGGCCACAATGTTGAGGCTACAGTCCTATAAGTCGTTTGCCTACTTTATTTCCGAATTCAGAATCTTCATGAATCTTGCAAGCACCCAAAAGAGCTCCGAGAACAGAAGCATCAGGCTCGAATGGCAAATTCTTTATGAAATTAACCGCATCCACCAATAGTCCAGCTCTACCAATGAGATCAACCATACAACCGTAATGCTCTGATGTTGGAATGATCTTATATTCGCTACATATGCCAGAGAACAACTGGATACCTAAGTCCACGAGTTTAGATCGAACACAAGCCGTGAGTACTGCAAGTAAAGTAATCCCATTTGGATGCACATGCCTCGATCTCATCATCTCAAACATCTCTAGAGCTTGCTGATCTCTACATTGGAAGCAAGTGCTGATATTATCGCATTCCAAGCAAACCTTTCTATCACCAATGTGATCGAAAATGGTCAATGCTGTCTCTAATTCACCGGCTTTTCCATACATATCGAGCAAAGCAGTACCCAATAAAGTAGTAAGGATGATCTCTTTCCTTATAACATATCCATGAATCTGCTTCCCCAGTCGAACACATCCTTGATCCAAATTAGCACATGAAGAAAGTACACTAACGAAAGTAGCCTCATTCCGTGTTATCATCACACAATCATTATCTATCATCTTACCAAAAAGCATTACAGCTTCTGCGTGTAACCCGTTCTTACCAAACCCATTGATAACAGTAGTCCAAGAGACCACATCAGTTATTGGCATTCTCCTAAATAACTCGAAAGCAGAATCCATCTCTCTGTTTCTTCCACAAGCGTCAAGCATACTGTTACAAGCTATAACACAAGGGTCAACAATTTCATCGAACTTCTTCCTCGAGCTTTTCAGATTACCAACTTCACCATACAAGCGAACAAAGGAAGTCTGAACAAATGCATCCCATAGAACACCCCGTTTAAGAGCTTGACCATGTAAAGCAACACCTGAAGAAACAGAGAAAGACGAACAAGCTGCTTTTATCAAAGAAGGGAAAGTGAGATTGATCGGCTATACTTGACTTGCAAGCATGTGGACAAAGAGAGCAAGAGAAGTTTTGTATTGTCCTGTAGTGAGATAGGATCGAATGAGAGTGTTGTAGACATTTTTTTCTTCCATCTCAAATCGACCAATGCGTTGCTGGTAAAAAGAAGAGTGTGAATCTGCTTAATCTGGTTTGAGGAGTTAAGGAAACGTTGGAGAAGATGAAGCACATCGTCAAGAGACAAACTGAAACTCGAGAAGGAAATACAACGCATGCAATTTGCACAAAGATTAAGCTATCTACAAAACGAAAACAAAAAAAATGCTGACTTTAAAGTCTGCAAATACAAAAGACATGAAACCCAAATACAGAAAAAAATTGGAGTGATTAAGGCATTCGTATTTCACATCCGGTAAAATCCTCGTTGCAGAAGATGGAGGAGGGTTAAAACAAGAAAAGTGCAGATCAGAAGTGTGAAAGTGGTGAAATTTTTCAATCGAATTGAGTCCCAAAAGACGACGAAAAGACTTCACAGGGAGCCCCGGCAAGGCGACAATTTGGAGGTCTGCACTCTTCAAGGGCACTAGTTAAACCAACTAGGTTAATAACGGTTTCGTATGGTTTATACCAAATTTATGTCGATTTCGTTCTACAAATTCGGTTCAAGCTAACCAAATTATTTGCCTCGGCCCTATGCCTTTTGGTTTTACTTTGGAAAGCACATGGCTATTGCCAAAGTCTTCGGGAGACAAAGTCAAGTCAAAATAAAACATTTAACGTTATACTAAGACGAAGAGACCATTCTTAAAAATATATATATTAATATTTTATTCATTTAATTTTGATAATTAGATTTTATTTTATTTTTCTAAGAAGTTGGTCAATTAAAATATGACATATGTCATAAAAAATTCTTAGAAAGTCTCTAAAATATCTCAAATAAGAACTCTCTCTCACCTCTCTCATCTCATTTAACTTTTTTATCTTTTTTTATTGTTTAGAACCCATAAAAGAACCTCTCATTGGGATGCTCTATATTCTCAAAACTATCAATGCTAAAGTGTAATGGAAATAATTTTTGTTGATAAAATAAGAAAATAAGAAGCCAAATTAACTCTTGTGGTCTACAGTAAGCCATCATAAAAATATATATCATAGCCACTTAATCTCCCCTCCTAGAGTAAAGGATTTTGATAACATTTCTTGCAAAGGAAATGCAACCGATTTTCCATGCCATTCTTCAAAATGATCTTCCAGCTATTCTGGGTTTGGTGGACGAGAAAGAATCATCGCTGGATGAGATAAGTGAGGAAGAACACCTGAACAACACGGTTCTTCACGTTGTTCTGAAGCTTGGTCTCAGAGAAATCGCTGACATTCCTTCGTCAGTTGCTTCAATGCTAATGGAAATACATTGTTGCATCTTGCCATATCAAGTGGATCCACTTGTAAATTTCTAACGTATACGCTCAGCCTTTTTGTAATATTGTATAAAACTCATAGTTATTAGCTTACTGCCATGATTATTAGGTGGTGTGAAGATTATACTGGAGAGATTCCCAGACCTAGCTAGGGAAGAAGCTTGGCTGGTTGAAGACGACTCGTTATCCACACTATTACATCGTGCGTGTGATAGAAGAGATCTCAAACTGACAAAAATATTGTTGGGGCTCGATCAAAGACTATAAGAAGTTCTTAATATCATTGGTTTATCACCTTTACATATGGCGGTCCTTAGAGGCTCTGTTGTAATCATGAAGGAGTTCATGGACAAGGCTTGTTAATCGAAGAATCCCATTGAACCTTTTCATCAATCGTAACTAACAAAATTTGTTACAAGGGGTTTTATACAAAACGAGAAATAGGAAGATGAAGAACATAATAGGGACTTAACCAAACCTGAACCAATCTAATCTTAAGAACTGAGAAAATTGATTTTGGAGACTAAACCGAAATTGGTTCTTCTAATACCCCTCCTCAAGATGGCATTCATATAATAAGTAATGGCATCTTGCTAATTAAATCATGAAACTTCCTGGAGGAAGAGCCTTGGTGAATGTGTCGGCAATTTGGTTGTTTGTCCGAACGTGGAGCGCTTTGATGGAGCTTTTGATGATTTCTTCTCGAACTCTATGACAGTCAAGATCCACGTGCTTCGTTCTTTCGTGAAAAACTGCATTATTGGCGATGTGAATTACTGCGGATGAATCACAATAAAAGAAAATTGGTTGTGCTTGAGGTACTTGAAGGTCGGTGAGAAGGTTGAGAAGCCAAGTGACTTCGTTAAATGCAAACATCATCGCACGGTATTCAGCTTCTGCTGAAGATAGGGATAATGTATCTTGCTTCTTTAACTTCCACGAAATGAGAGCAGAGCCAAGGAACATGCAATACCCTGATGTTGATCTTCTTGTGTCTGTGCAAGCTGCCCAATCTGTGTTTGTAGAGGCTTTAAGTGTGAGGTTCGAGTTTGCTGAGTAGAAGAATCCAAGTCCAATTGAATTCTTCAAATAACAAAGAACATTATATGATGCTTGGAGGTGAGACTTCTTCGGTGCTGAAGCAAATTGACACAGCTTGTTTACAGCAAATGTGATGTCTGGTCATGTAATTGTTAGGTACATGAGCCTTCCAACTAAGCGGCAGAATTCCAGAGGATCTGCCAGTGGTGGTTCATCATTATCAAGAGAGAGCTTCAGGCTAGGATCCATTGGGATGCTGCAAGGTTTGCTTGCAAGGTATGCAGAGTCTGCTAGAAAATCCAAAGTATAGTTCCTCTGACAAATAGATATGCCTTTTGATGATCTTGCAATTTCCAGACCTAAAAATACCTTAGAGGGCCAAGATCACGTAACTTGAAGCATTTGTTTAAGATTTCTTTAAGAGAAGAGACATATGCATCATTATTCGAAGTTATTATAATGTCATCTACATAAACTAAAACTGCAATATATTCTTGTCCTATATTTCTCACAAACAATGTATGATCACACTGAGATTTGTGGAATTTAAGATGAAGGAGAACATTACTAAAGTTAAAAACCATTGTCTAGATGCTTGTTTTAGGTCGTAAATTGATTTTTCTAACTTACAGACAACATTAGAGGGCCAAACAGAACCTGATTTCAACTTATAACCTAGTGAAAGGGACATGTAGATCTCTTATTCTAGTTCTCCATTTAGAAAGGCATTGGAAATGTCTAGCTGGTGAAGGCTCCATTGTTTGACTACAGAGACATACAACAATGTCTTCACCATTCTCATCTTCGCAACTGGGGAGAATGTGTCAACAAAGTCGATCACGGGCTGTTGTGTGTAGCCTTTTGCTACCAAACAAACTTTGTATCGTTCTAGAGATCCATCTGCATTAAGTTTAGTTTTATATACCCACTTACAGCCAATTGCACGTTTGTTAGGTGGCAGGGAAACTATGCTCCAAGTATTTGCACTTTCCAGAGATATCAGCTCTTCATTCATGGCAGCTACCCATTCATCTAGTTTCTTGGCTCGGGTTAAACTAGTAGGTTCTCCGAACTGCATACAGAGCAAAGAAATGACTTATATTCAGTACTTAGATCATCCAAAAACACAAAAGCAGATAAAGGATATGAAATATTAGTTTGTGTGGTGTTGCGGAAATAGTCTTTGAGATGAAGTGGTTGTTTGGGCACTCTTTTAGAAGTTGAGACAGTAGTGTTCTTCTATCTGTGTCTTCTGTTAAATTTTGAACTGTCTTTGTGCTTTCTTTTACAGCTGTTGGAGATCTAGTTGTGTGAGGAAGACCTTTATCTCGTTATGTCCTCAATAGAGAAGAAAAATCGGAGTGCTCTGTTGTTTCAACTCTGAATGGGAATATGTCTTCATAGAAGACTACATTCCGTGAGATGTGCGTTGAATTTGTCTCCAGGTCCATCACTTTATAACTTTTATACCCTAGTGGATATCCGAGAAAGATGCATGCTTTTGAACGAGGTTGAAACTTTGTCCTCTGTTTTGGAGAAGTTGAGCTGTAACACAATGAACCAAAAACTCAAAACATATCATATCCTGGTTGTTGATGTGTTAGTACTTCAAATGGGGAAACATTATTTAAAAGAGGAGAAGATTGATGTGAGGATAGAATTACCCCAGAAAGCTAGGGGAATGTTGGATTGGAACATGAGGGAACGTGCCACATTGAGAATGTGATGATGCTTCCTCTCTATCACTGAATTCTGTTGCGGTGTTTCTGGACACGAGTGGTAGGAGAGGATTCATTTTTCTTTGAATAGATCAGTGAACATCAACTCTGAAGCGTTATCTGACCTCACACCTTTCACATGAGCCTTGTATTGTGTCTCTATCATTGTCAAGAACTCTGGAAATATCTTTAAGACGTCACTCTTTGATCTCATAAGATATGCCCACGTCATGCGGTTGTGATCGTCGACAATAGTTAAGAAAAACTTGTAACCTTCGTTAGTATCTACTCAGAAAGGGCCCCAAGTGTCAATATGTAACAAATCAAAAACATTTGCACAAATATTATTATTAGAAATGTAAGGTACACGTTTCTGTTTTGCTAAAGGACAAATGGAACAATGAAAGGAAGTTTTATTTTGATCTTTAAGACCGAGTACATCAGAGATAGAATCAAGCTTTGGCAGAGGAATATGGCCTAGCCTATTATGTCAAATAGTGAGATCAACTACAACATTAAGGGAAAGAGGCATGGAATTATTGAAAACAGAATTGATATTCAAATTGTTGTCAAGAACATAAAGGTTGAAAAACTTTTCAGCTTGTCCAATCATCAGCCCCTTGATAGGTTCTTGAATGGTTCAAGTAGCATTATCAAACACACAACGACAATTCAAATCAGAGGTTATTTATATAATGCTAATGAGGTTCAAACAGAAACCAGGTATGAACATAACGTTTCTAAGGGTCAAGTTTTTATTTAAACAAACAACAGCTATGCCACAAATTTTGATGCTAGCACCAGTTGGCAGAGTAACATGTTTATCTATAGAGATGTTCAAATTACTAAAAAGCCTTTTGTCATGACCTACATGATGGCTCGCAGAGATATCCACTATCCAGGAATTGTTAGAAAAACTAAGCCTCTTTGACTGCAGCATACCAACAAATTAGAGAGAATATGAGTTAAGAGTCATACCATCATATGTCGTGATTATACCTCCAGAAGTAGATGGGATTGAAACCTTAGCCTCTGGTGCTGAGACATGAGAGTGAAGGTGTGCTATTACTCCCTCTATCTGCTCCTTTGAAAGGTTTTATAGTAATCCTGACATAAGTGAGTCACGTTTAGGTTGACCTGCAGTTGAAACTTGTGCAATCACAGACTTTTGAGCATTTTGTTTGGCCTTTTGCTTGTATCCAGGGGGATAACCGTGTATCTTGTAGCACTTGTCAGCTGTGCGACCAGTATAGCCACAGTGGGAACATATGGGTCTTTGTGATTTCTGATTAACATAAGAGGCATTCACCGTGGTTACAGAACCAGAAGCAATCTCTATCACATTGTACACTGAAGCATTCTGGATTGGGAGGATGTTTCTCTGGCTATGATCTTGGTCAAGGAGATTGTAAACCTCTGACAAGTCCGGAATTGTCTTCTTCATTATGATCTGGCTTCTGATGCTGGCATAGGAGTCATTGAGCCCAGCAAGGAATTTTATCCCCTTGGACATGTCCTGTTTGATTTTAGTAGTGTTGCAGCAGGTGCAGTTCATGCAGGTTTTCAGGCACTTTTTCCCTTCCAAGTCGTCCCACAGAGGTTTCAGTTTTGTGAAATAAGTTGAAAAGTCCATGGCTCCTTGTACCAAATCTGTTGGGAAACTTGATAGGATCTTGGAAGATTTGTCACATGGAAACGAGACACTAAATATTTCTAGATTTCAGCTGAATTAGGCAACCTAAGAATGTTATTGTAGATTTCTTTAGAGACAGAGTTAAGGATCCAAGACTTAACCATGCTATTGCATCTTGACCAAATTCTAAAAAGAGAATGAGTTTTTGCGGGTCTAGGTAAAGAATCATCTACAAACCCGAACTTATTCTTCGCATCTAAGGAAATCGAAAGGGCTGTATTCCATGTATTGTAGTTACTACCATCAAGAATCTCAGAGATGATTGAAGAACCTAGATTATCCGAGATCGTCAGGAAGTAAGGCGAAAATTGAATCCGTCAAAGTTGAAATGATCTTGATTCTCCCGTTTTCTTATAGCGTCTTGTGAAGTCAGGGAGGATGATTGATTCAGATTTGAAGCCGAAATCGATTTCAAATTCTGGTTTGAAGTTGGAATCGGATTCTGATTTTCGTCGGATTGGTTCTTGTCAGCTGAGAGACAATTTTGATCTAAACCTTCCACGATTGAGGTTCGATGTCTTCTTCTGGTGGTCGAAGTTCCACCAACAACTCACCTCTTTGGTTTTTGAACAGGAATAATCGGGAAAAGAGGGAAATATGAACTGAGTTTCACCGGCGGAATAACCGAGAGCTCACAGAGAAGAGCGGAATACTTTTGTGGTCAAAAACACGGTCAAGAAAGGGATGAGATCGATGAAGATAGCTTCAAGAGCTCTGATACCATGTTAATCGAAGAATCCCATTGAACCTTTTCATTGATCGTAATTAAAAGAATCTGTTACAGGGGGTTTTGTACAAAACGAGAAATATGAAGATGAAGAACATTATCGGGACTTAACCAAGCCTGAACCAATCTAATCATAAGAACCGAGAAAATTGATTTTAAAGACTAAACCGGAATCGGTTCTTCTAATAAGGCTCCATTGTCTTTTTTTTCACTCTCACACAGTCAAAAGAGAAAGTCTTTCATCTCGCTGCACGAATCCAAAATATTGATGTCTTTGTTTTCATGGTAGAGAATTTGGGTATGAACATCCATACTCTTTTGCAACAACTAGATGTAAAGGGGAACATTTTCTTACACATTGCTGCCTTAGTGGCTTGTGGTGCCAATGAAGAGCCAAGTGTTGTCTACGAAATGAAGAAACAAAGTCAAGAGGAAGTTGACGTGAACACAAGATGTTGAGGTGTATAAGTTATTGGAATGAGGAAACAGAGTCAAGAGAAAGCTTACGTGGACACATATGTTGACGTGTACAAGTCACTGGCGTTTACAGAACTGCTATTTTCAGAGATATGTGAACTTTCCATAAAAACAGGAAGTTGTCAAATACTGCAGGATGTATAAAAATTCTAGGTATAGGTTGCTTCGATATAAATAGGGTTCAAAAGGCTGCAGAGCCGCTCAACCTTTATTTAGAATTATCGAGAGAGCGTTTTTGTCTTTAAAAGAAGATCTTTTAACTATGTGTGTGAAGTTTTGTAAGGTTATATTCTTACCTTTAGGTTGGTTGTTAAAATTCAATTAAGTGAGATTTTTGTAAGAAAACTTTATTTGAATAAAGCTAATCGAAAGCGTTTGATTGGCGTGTTTACGATCGAAAGTGTTGTGGGTAGATCCAAGCAATTATACATTCTTGGTAAGAAGATAGTGGATATTAGCTACAAGAACAAGATGTGTTTTGTAGCTTCTCAGCTTCTTTCCAAAGAAACCCAAGACTTTGAGTTGTTATCAACATGGCTGAAGTGTGACACTGAAACTTCAGACGAGCAGAATTCTGAGAACACGGAGGACCCTTCTAATCCATTAATTTGTGAACCATTACCGCCATGCCCCAACCTTAAATCTTCAGAGAACCGCAAAAACTCTTATGAGGACAAGGTAATATGGTTGCTTACACTAATCGGAGAATACACCTGAAAAATAGAAGAAAGAGAAAGATTCACAAGGAAAATGAAGTGGAAAGAGGTCGTGAGAGCTTGGAATATGAGATGTGTATTGGAGGTTTACATAATGCAAGAAATATGATTACAATAGTGGCAGTCTTAATTGCTTCAGTTGCTTATACCGGTGGGATAAACCCTCCAGGAGGTATTAACCAAGACGGACCATGGAGAGGGAAATCCACAGTGAGCAAATCAACATCGTTTAAGGTCTTTGCCATATGTAACAATGTCGCACTGTTCACATCATTGTCCATCGTTATTCTTCTCATTAGCACATAATGATGTGGGTTTCTGTAGGGTTCATGGCAACGGCTTATGTTACGGCGGCTTGGGTGACCAAACACATTATCACGGACAACGATGGTTATTTCCGATCATTATTGCAGTTTCTGGTGGAGTGTTGGCCGTAGTCTTCTCCTATCTCGCAGTTAAGACCATCGGTCATCAGTTTAAGAAGATGAACCATAGAGGAAGCAGATTACCTACCTTTGCAAAGACCAATTCAGATTTGGCCATCTCCCAAAAATCAGGCTATTTCCCTTTTTAAGAACATTGATGTTTATTTCTGTAAAACCCCACCTGTGTGTTGGATCGAAGTAGTATGTCCATGTGATGGGTTTAAGTTGATTAATTAGACACTAAGAACAACTGTAGTTCCAAGAAGAGGTTCTTAATATTAAAGCAATGAAAAGATTACAAAAACAAGAAAGAAAATATAATGGTGCATCTAATAGGTCCCGTCTTGTATGTAACAAGTATTTTAAGCAACTAATGTTCCTTCTATAACTTGTTGCATCTATCTCAGATTCTTTAAGTGCTTTAGAGACTTTTAGTCCAAACTCCATTGGTATTTCATTTAAATTACATGACTCTAAACCTGCCTCTTTTAAGATCCGTTTGGCATATCCTTCTTGTTTAATTTCAATGAAATTTCTTCTTTGATATACCTCAATTCCAAGATAGTAGGTTAGTTTCCCAAGATCCAACATTTCAAAATTGGAAGACATACCTCTTTTGAACTTATTTATGATCTTGAAAGAATTTCCGGTTATGAATAAATCATCTACATAAATCGCCACAATGAGACTACTCTCATCATCTTCCTTGTGATACACGGATGTGTCCTTTGAGCGTCTTTTGAACTTCATACACTTTAGAATCTGGTCTAACTTCGTATTTCAAGCACGAGGTGCTTGTCTTAGACCATACAAGGCTTTTGTAAGCTTGTACACCTTAAGTTCATCGCCTTTTGTTTCAAAGCCCTCGGGTTGAACAACATACACATCTTCCTTTAATTCTACATGTAAGAAGGTTGTGTTTACATCCAAATGATGTATCTCCCATCCACTTGATGCTGCTTTACCTATTAATAACTGAATGGTCTCAAGTCTAGCAACTAGAGCAAATACCTCATCAAAGTTTATGCCACATTCTTGTACATATCCTTTTGCTACAAGGCGTGCCTTGTATTTTCTGATTGTACCATCAACATTCCTCTTGATCTTGAAGATCCATTTAAGACCAATAATATTTGTATTCTTCGATTTTTCTACTAGAAACCAAGTCTTGTTTTTATTTATAGAATTGATTTCTTCTTGACATGCTTTTGTCCATTTAATCGATCATTTAGCTTCTTTAAAACACATTGGTTCGTCATTGATGTAGAGTAGTAACCTTTCACATTCAACAGCTGCTTGAAGAACATAATCATCAAGATACTTAGGTTGATGAACTTTCCTTGTCGTTCTTCTTAGTGGTTGAATATTTTCTTCTTGTTGTTGAACATCTTCATCGGATTGAGCTTCTCCGATTTCTTCGATTTCTTGATCATTATCAGTTTGATCATTAGTTTGATCTCCCTCTTCTCCCTCATGATCATTATCGACGACCGTAGGGTCTTCTCCATTGTATTCAACATCTCTCCACCTCAAGTGAAACATACCCGGTTTACTTGTTTCATCTTGATATTTTGTCCAAAACCAACTCGATTTCTCATCAAATACTACATCTCGACTTATTAAAATCCGTTGAGTGGATGGATTGTAAAGTCTATAGGCTTTTGAACCTGGTTCAAAACCGAGATGTACCAACGTTTTTGATATATCATCAAGTTTCTTGAGATTTACTTCCACCTTAGAGTATGCAAGACAACCGAAAAGGTTAATGAGCTCTAGGTTCAGTTTCTTTCTATACAAACTTTTCTAAGGAGTCATATTCTCAAGAGCTCTTATCGGTACTCTATTAATTATATAGTTTGAATGTCGTATTGCTTTACCCCATAACTTGTTTGGTACCTTCATGGCTTTGAGAATACTTCTAGTCATCTGTAGAAGAGTTCAATTTCTTCTCTCCACAAATCCATTTTGTTGAGGTATATATGGGGCTGTGAGATGTCTCTTTATTCCACATGAATCACAAAAATTATGAAACTTCTTTGAAGTAAATTCTCCTCCTCTATCGGTTATCAATGTGATGATCTCTTTACCAAGATTCTTCTCAACTAATCTTTTAAATCCTTTAAATTTCTCAAAAGCTTCACTCTTTTCTTTTAACAAGATTGTCCACATGTATCTTGAAAAATCGTCTATAATAACAAAAATATATTTGTTATGAGCGAAAGTTGATGGAGAAGTATGACCACATAGATCCGCATGTAATAGTTCTAGAGGATTCAAGGCTCGATACTTAGCTTTATTTGGAAAAGGTTGGCATGTTTGCTTTCCCACCAAGCATGATTCACAAAAGCTTTTCTCCTCTTCAATCTTTTGTAAACCATATACCATCTCTTGTTTTGTCATGGCCTTAAGTGTCTTAAAACTTATATGACCCATTAGAGCATCCATCTCCAAGATTCTTCGTCAATATTTGAGTGTAGGCATACCGGTTTTCCAATCTTTAACTCGATCTTGTAAAGTCTATTGGAAGATCGTGTGTCTCTTGCTAAAATCTTTCCATAAGAGTCATAAATTGTCAAGTAATCTCCTTTCATTCTAACGTCACACCCAACCTTCGTAGCTTGTCTAAGACTTAGGATTTACTCTTAAGAGAAGGTATGAAATAGATATTTGTAACTAGTCTTTGTTCTCTGGTTTTGCTTTGGAAAAGAATCGAACCATTTCCTTATATGCTCACACACGAATCATCACCGAATTTTACTTTGCCTTTGATGTTCTTATTGAGCTTCGAGAAGTAAGACTTGTTACCCGTCATATGATTACTTGCACCGTTATCTAAGTACCAAGTACCATTATCAACTTCTTTTGATTCATAGTTCTTTGGTACTACTCTTTCTTCATTCAAAAACACAACTTCATGCATGTATAATGGCATCATCGGCTTCCTCCGTTTCAGCTACATACACTTCTTGTTGTTTTTTTTTCGTTCTGGACAAGAAGAAGCAAAGTGACCAGGTTTATCACATCAAAAACAAATTACATTGGAGCGATCTTTCTTCTCATTTTGCTCTCCTTGATTTGCTCGGTCTTTTCCTTTTTCTTTGCCTTCTTTAGGACGTCCAACACCCTCTTTATCTCCTTTCCCACGTCATTTTCCTTTGGTAAAAGATTGTTTTGAATCTACATACAGAAGCTTACTCTCACCGTGACTTCTTCGAGAATTCGTTCTTCGTATGCTTTAAGTCTTCCTATGATATCTTCAAACGTGGTTGAATTCAAATCTAGCATTTGTTCTAACGAAGCTATGATTTGAATATATCTCCCTTTTGGTATGCTATTAGGAAACTTCTTCACAAGTTTTGGTTCTTCAATAACTTCTCCAAGAGTAGCCGATCTCGAGGCTAATTCCGATAACTTACCCGCGAAGTTATCAATTGTCTCCGAGTCTTGCATCTTAAGTCTTTCAAACTCGCTCTTTAGAATTTGAAGTCTCGCCTCCTTTACTCGATCTGCTCCTAAGTGTCTTGTCTTGATTGTTGCCCATATTCCTTTCGCCAAATCTTGTTCTCCAACTTGCAAGATAAGAGCTTCCGAGACTGATTGAAACAACAAACCTATTGCGATGTCATTCTTGTCAGAATCCGTTGATCCACTTTCTTTGAATTCCCACACCTTATGTATACGAGATATTACCTTCATTCTCATGGACCAAACCGTGTAATTCATTAAGTTTAGCATCAGACATTGAAGAGACGAGGGTACGAGCTCCTTTGGCCGAGTAGAAGGGATAACATCACTCATGTTTTCTCTTCTTGATCGATCACACCTTGACGCTGTGATACCAATTCAAGTTCGTATACGGTTTACGTTAAGTAAACGTTACCTCACAAACACAAGTTTTAATAAGAATTTGCTCTGTTATTATTGTTTAGAAATATTGCTCAAAACTAAACACCTTGTTTGTTACAACTTAACAAAATGTATTTATAGGTTTTAATCTCAACATAGATAAAACCTTTCCTTATTAGGATTTAAGACAATATTCTAAAATCCTTTTCCTAATTAGAAATAGATATCTCGTACTTCTGACTACTTTCATAATTTAGAGGTTATCATAACAACTTTTATATAACTTAAATTCTAAGTTATGAACGTAGATTACTCAACATAATTGACAAACGGTGATTTAGGAATAGTGTTCTAAAAACTCAAAGTCTCAAGGGTTTGAAGAAAATAATCGGTGGTGAAAAGCAAAGGCTAAGCATGTGCCTTATATATGAAAGTAAAATAAAATCAAAACCCTAACACGTGAAAGTCACGAGAGCTCTTTTCCCTGTATCAATGTCTCGTCTGCTTCCTGCTATTGTTCAGCTCATTCGAGGCTTCTGCAATATTTACGAAAACAACAGAAGTGAACTAAACAACATGAAGTTAACTAAACATAATAGAATAGAACACAATAGATGATCGTTCTCTACCATGGCTTTAGCGTGTAATCCGGTCTTACTAAACAAAATCCACAAGTAGAATTGGTTTGATGATACTGCATATTTGATAATGGAAGAGGATTCGTCTATGGTTTTTAGAAGTTTGATGAAATCTTTTTCTGTTATTCCAAAAACTTAAGCTTTACAAAGAGTGTTTCTTAGCTATATATATACATATGAATGAGATATTTTTTCTTATCTATTAGAGAAAAGACTATATAAAACTAATAGTCCCCCTCAAGATGGTGTATATATTTGAAACAACACCCATCTTGCCTAACAAAGAATTAAACTGATTAGGATATAAAGGTTTTGTCAAGAGATCTGCAAGTTGTAGCTCTGTTCTGACATGTGAAACCTGCAAAACACCTTTGTCTATCCTCTCCCGCGTAGTATGACAATCCATGTCGATATGTTTAGTCCGCTCGTGATACACAGGATTCTTTGAAATGTGTAGCTGCCATGTTGTCGCAGAACATAGTTGCTGGTAATGGTGGTGTCACTCTGAAGTCTTGAAAAAGTTTGAGCAGCCATTCAAGTTCACATACTGCAACCGCCATGCTTATATACTCTGCTTCTGCTGAGGACCTATACATTGTGTCCTGTTTTTTTTATTTCCAAGATATGAGAGAGTCTCCTATGAAGACTGCATATCCAGTCACAGACTTCCTTGTGTATGTACACGAGCCCCAGTCTGCATCTGCATATACTTTGATATCAATAGATGGAGATGAGGAATAAAACAGATCGTGACCAGCTGTTTCTTTTATGTAACGCATCAATTTCATCAGAGCTTCCAAATGCGAAGTACGAGGGTTAGAGGAGAACTGAGCAAGTTTGTGTACTGAGAAGCAAATGTCAGGTCTAGTCAGTGTGAGGTAAATAAGTTTCCCGATGATGTTGCGGTAAGACTCTGGATCCGATAGAAGGTCACCATTATCCTTTGATAATTTGGTGTTAGGCTCCATCAGTATGGAAGAAGGTTTGCATCCAAGCATTCCTATAGAGTCCAACATCTCAAGAACATATTTTCTTTTACTAATGAATATCCCAGCTGATGATCTAGCTATTTCTAGGCCGAGAAAATACTTCACATCTCCTAAGTCTCGAAGTTTGAAACTAGTTATTAGCTGATTTTTCAATAATTCAGCTGCCTTGAGATCATTGCTAGCTACTACTATATCGTCTACATAAACCAAAGCAACCACAAATGTAGAATTATTGAATTTAGTGAATAAGGTATAGTCAGAACCTGATTTCTCATATCCAAGGTTGATTAGAGTCTCTGAAAATTTCAGGTACCATTGCCTAGATGCATGTTTCAGGCCATACAATGATCTTTTCAGCTTGCATACAACATTCTTTGATATGATGTCCCCCTCCTTTGGTGCATATCCTGGTAGGAGGTTCATATAGATTTCTTCTTCAAGGTCGCCATTTAGAAATGCATTAGATATATCTAGTTGAGATATGTGCCATCCAAACTTAGCAGCCAAAGCAAATAACATTTTTATAGAAGAAAGTTTGGCTACAGGAGAGTATGTGTCAACATAGTCCAGCCCCTCCTTTTGTGTGTATCCCTTGGCCACTAGTCGTGCTTTGTGTCTCTCTTTACTGTCATATGCGTGGTACTTTACTTTGTACAGCCATTTGCAACCTATAACATGCTTACCATCAGGTAGGTTCACAACGTCCCAAGTTTCTGCATCTTCAAGTGCGTTTACTTCCTCTTTCATTGCTCCATTCCATACATCATACTTGGCAGCTTCTTTGAATGTCTTTGGTTCATATTCCTTTGTGATCGCTGCAAGGAAGCATCTGAATTGCTGTGATATGTTTTCATAAGATATCACAGCCGAGATAGGGTAGTTTATTCTTAATGTTGTGTTGTAGCAATAGTATTCTCGAAGGTGAGCAAGTGTTTTGGATTTCCTTGAAGATGTGATAAGATCTGTGGAGACTTTCTCTGCAGCAATGGCCATTGTGTTATCGGAATCTCCTAAGGATTCCATGTGGGTGTGCTCTGATGTTGGTGGTTCTTGATTCATGAATTCGAAAACTTTGGAACTGCTACTATTGCTCTGTTGATTGGCATATGGAAATATATCTTCGTAAAATGTCACATTTCTGGATATGAAGACTGTATTATATTCAATGTCTAATAGCTTGAAACCTTTGTAACCAGTTGGATAGCCCAAGAAGACACACGCCTTTGCTCTAGGAGAAAATTTGTGACGTCCAACCCGAGATGTTGAAGCATAAGATAAACACCCAAATGTTTTAAGTGAATTGTAATATGGGGCCTTATTCATCAATAGCTCAAATGGTAAATTCCCATCTAAGTTTGGACTTGGCAGTCTGTTGATGAGGAATACATCAGTCATCAAGCACTCACTCCAAAATTGCACAAGTATGTTTGACTGAAACATGAGTGCTCTGGCCACGTTTAGGTTGTGTTTGTGCTTTCTTTCTACTACAGAATTTTGCTGTGGTGTCTCTGGACATGAATGATAGGATGTGATTCCCTTTTTTCTGTAAAAATCTGTAAAGTTGAACTCTGCTGCATTGTCTGATCTTACCGCTTTTACTTTTATCTCAAACTGTTTTTCAACCATTTCAATAAACCCAGGGAATATACTTGTTAAGTCTGATTTCTGTTTAAGAAGATAAATCCACGTTGCTCTTGAGAAGTCATCAACTATAGTGAGGAAATATTTGAAACCATCATGAGATTCAGTCATAAATGGACCCGAAGTATCTATGTGTACTAACTCAAAGGCTTTATTTGATCTGTTCTGTCTTGATTGAAATGGTAAACGTCTTTGCTTAGCCAAATGACAAGTCTTACAATGAAAGGAATCAACACTGCCATGCTTATGAAAAGAAACAGATAGAGGTGTGGATAAAGACTTTAAAACTTGAAGAGAAGGGTGTCCGAGTCTCTGGTGCCATGTGTTGATGTCTATCTTGACGGTATTGCACGCTGCCTTTGTTGATTCCATGTCCAGAAATTAAAGCTGAGACTGCAAGTTACCCATCCCAATCATCAACTCCTTTGAAGGCACCTGCATTATGCAATGTCTTTAATCAAACCAGAAGCCAAAGATGTCTCGTTTAGTCATGGCACTAACACTTAGTAGGTGAAACTTGAACTGCGGAATGTATAATACATCAGCTAGCACAAGATTGTCATTCAATCGAATTGTACCTAAGCCACTGAATTGTCATTCAATCGAATTGTACCTAAGCCACTGATTTGGATTGCCAATCATGTAAGCAACTTAACAGTGGTATTATACATATCATTGAGTTCCTGAAACATACTCTAATCATATGACACATGATGAGTAGCGCCTGTATCAATTACCCACTTATTCATGCTAACTATATCATCTGAGGCAGAGCAAATATACTGACTATTTTCCCCAGAAAATGTACATGAGACATAAGGATAAAAAGTACCGATGACATGTGAGGAATTGCCTGCATTGCTTGTGTTTGCAGCTGTAGAATCAGTTGTTCCAGCACTTTGAGGTTGCAGCTTGTTTGTCAGAAAAGCCATCAGTTGTTGAATCTGGTCTCTGCTCAGATCTGGTGAAGGCTTAGCACTCGGATTGGACTCTGTCACTGCTAAGTTCGTGGTGATTGGAACAGTGGAACGTTGGGAATTCCTCTGGTTCTTTGGCTTCCATCCAATTGGGTATCCCACGATTTTGTAACAACGGTCCATGGTGTGTCCTGTTAGTCCGCAATGACTGCAAGTAGGTTTGGACTTTTGAGCTCCATTTTCATTCTTTACCAAGAAATCAGAAGGATTTTGTCCACTCATTGATCTCTTCCTTTGACCTTCATCTTGATCCAGCATATTGTATATGTCAGAGATGGATGGTCGAGGTTTCATATTCAAGATTTGGCTTCTCACTGAGCCAAAATCATCATTGAGTCCCATAAGAAATTGAACAATCCGTGAAGTTTCCTGGTTTTTAATAAACTTCATCACTTGGGTGCATCTACAACCACCATTCTCCATAATGTTCTTGGTACATGCTTGTTGTTCCCATAGTGTTACCATTCGAGTATAGTAATCAGAAAGGTTCAATGAACCTTGTCGCATATTACTAATTTCTTGGTCCAAGTTATAGATTTGAGGCAAATTGCTTTTATGAAAGCGTTTGTAAAGATCTGACCAAATATCCGCAGAGTCGTTGAAGTACAAGATGCTTGCATAGATCTGCTTCGAGACGACATTAAGGATCCAAGCTTTAACCATATTGTTGCATCTACACCAAATTTTGTATAGAGGGTCTGATTCGAGTGGTTTCGGAAGTAAGCCATTCACAAAATCAATCTTGTTTTTAGCTTCAAGACTGGTTTTCATCGATATAATCCATGAATTGTAGTTGTCTCCAGTGAGAATCTCAGATACAATAGACATACCAGGATGGTCTCCGGAGTGAAGGAAGTACGGATTATGTGTGCTATCGATCGAATCTGTCATCACCGACGGTTGATAAGCTTGGGTTCTTGGGATACGATCTTGATGGGGTAATTCGTGAGCACTCTGAGATTCACCATCAGAGTCACGATCTTGGAGAACTCGGCTCCGGAGCTTCATCGGTCTTCTCACCATTGACGAGATTAAGAACTCAGATTGGGGTCAATAGAAACGAGCTGAATTGGAGACGAAGAAAAAGAAAAATAGGCGAATCGTTATGCCGATGATCAGAATCGGGATTGTGATCGAAAAATCAGAAACATAACGGAAAGAGTTGCTCTGATACCATTTTAGAAGTTTGATGAAAACGTTTTCTGTTATTCCAAAAACTTAAGCTTTACCAAGAGTGTTTCTTAGCTATATATATACATATGAATGAGATATTTTTTCTTATCTATTAGAGAAAAGACTATATAAAACTAATAATGGTGGCTGAAAACGATTGGGATCGAGAGTATCAATATCTCGACGGAGGGCAATCAGAACAGAACGAAAGTTAAACCAAGCAATTTGGACTCTCCGAGGTCAAAGTTAAACCAATTCGAATTCTCCGGTTTGTTATGGTTTGATCCAATATTATTAGTCTCCGCAACTAATTTTGTCAGGCTAACCGGATTTGCCCATCTAAATGAAAACCCAACACCGTTTAGCGAGAGAGAGGTTAAAGCTGCCGCAACAATGGAGCAGAAGATCGAAAAGGAAGGAGGAGAGCGACCTGAAGAAGCGGCGGGAGAGGAGAAAGGGCTTGAAGTGAATAAAGAGAAAGTGGCGGGAGAAGAGAAAGGGTTTGAAGTGAACAAAGAGAAAGCTACGGAGATGAATCGTAAGGAGAAGCGAAAAGCGATGAAGAAATTGAAGAGAAAACTGTTGAGAAAGGAGATAGCGGAAAAGGAGAGAGAGGAAGCGGATGCTAAGTTAAACGAGCCAGCGGAACAGGAGAGATTGAAGGCGTTGGAGGAAGACGAGGCGCGGATGAGAGAGAAGGAGCTTAAGGAGTTCGAGGAGAGCGAGAGAGCATGGAGAGAGGCTATGGAGATTAAGAGGAAGAAAGATGAAGAAGAAGAAGCAAAGCGTCAAGAGGAAGAGAAGCGTTGGAAGGATCTAGTTGAGTTAAGAAAGCTTGAGGTAATGCTTTGTTTGTTCTCACTTTTTTCATTAGTGCGTGGTTGTGTGTTCACTGTGCTGTGGAACTGTGAGGAAATACAAAAAGGTGTGAATCAATCCGTATTCATTATGGTCTTTTTCAAATCGTTTTGCTGCTGTATCTAGCTGTCTCTGGTTGCTACTGAGTTCACCGAGGACATCGAAAGAGTGAATTGGATATGAATCTGTGACTTTTGTTTACAGACTCTTTTGCTTCTGTTGGCAGGCTAGTGGGAATGGTGATTGTGGCGAAGATGAGGATGGTGAATATGAATATCTCGAAGACGGGCCTCCAGAAATTATATTCCAGGGAAATGAGATCATTCTCAAAAAGAAGAAAGTGAGAGTTCCAAAGAAACTGACATCCGAAGTGGATGAAAACAAGGTATTTATCCATTATCTAGGTGAACATATCATTTTCATTGTTTTGATTTTTCTGGAATTCAATGTGGAGTTTGTCTCGCAGCTTGCTGACAGGCCGACATCAAATCCTTTACCACCGGCAACCGAAGCTTGTGCTAGTTATCAGAGTGTTACTTATGCACAAAAGATTCTGGGTAATGTTGCACAAGAAGTACCTAACTTTGGAACTGAGCAGGTGAATGTTCTATCCCTTGTTTGAGATGGTATTAATCCTTATTAATCATTCTTATGTTCATTTTAGTAAATTCACTTTGTTATTTCCTCTCCATCCTAGGATAAAGCTCATTGTCCTTTCCATTTGAAAACTGGAGCTTGTCGGTTTGGCCTGCGCTGCAGCAGAGTTCATTTCTACCCTGATAAATCGCACACTCTACTAATAAAGAACATGTATAATGGTCCTGGCATTGCTTGGGAACAAGATGAGGGGCTTGAGGTCTGTAAGCGTTGCCATCTTGTGATGCTTGTATCCTCATATAATCAATACTTCTCAGCTACTCTCAGCTCTCAATATCTGAATTGGAATTAACATGATTCCTCTGCATCTTTTTGTTTTGTTTTGCTGTGTTCTCTGGGTTTATGAAATTATACTGTTTGTTGCCTTTATTAGCGTGACCACCTTCTTTAACTAACATCAGACATTGATGGATTCCCTTCAGTGGAGGTGCATGACTATAACCTGGGCGGGTTGGAGTTGCGATTCACTTATTTGTATCCTACTTGATTGATAGATTAGCTATTACGTGCTTGTGATCTTGATAACACAAATTGTTGTCTTGTATTTGTATGTTTCTCTTGCCTATAGACACTTAATCTGATCTCTTGTATATCTGTAGGTTGATATTTAGGATATAATGTCAATCTCCTAATTGCTTTTCAGTGTTTCATTTCTTTTGATTTTCGAGGGAGTGAGTCATATTTGATAAATGATTTATCCAATGCTCATTACCTCAGAATTGCTTGATTTTCCTGAATTAAGAACAGAACTGTGTCCGTCATGCTGGCTGGTTGCTTTGGGCTAGTAGTGTCTAAAAAGGAACTAATGCAGTTATAATGTCGTAAGGCTGTAGCTATCCGGGCTTGCTTGATATAGAAATTTCTGGACTTCACGTGCAATATATCTCACCTAGTTTCGTTGCTTTAAGTCACTTACTATTGTTTACTATCCCCTCTGTTTTCCCAACTCCCTTGCAGTACACAGAGGAGGAGGCTGAACGTTGTTACGAAGAATTTTATGAAGACGTTCATACAGAGTTCCTGAAGTATGGAGAACTTATTAATTTTAAGGTCTGTTGATTCATTTCTGCTCCCTCACTTCCCTTTCCTCTACTTTCCCTAATACCAGCCTTCATATTATACTAAACCTGCAAGCCATGCTTAGTTATTCATTGTCAAAACTAGTGGTTCCCTGTACCTCTCATCACTATTGAATGAGCAATAGGAACACAACTAGAACATCTCGTGTTTGAATAATACTTGTTAATAGACATGTCTTTTGTTTTTAACTTTCACTCTCACTCTCTTGTTTCCTCAAAAAGAAAATTTTCAATGTCCATTTCAGGTGTGTAGAAATGGCTCATTCCACTTGAAGGGCAATGTGTATGTACACTACAGATCAATGGAATCAGCTATTCTTGCCTTCCAGTCGATTAATGGTCGATACTTTGCTGGTAAACAGGTGAACTGTTTTTCTTTGAGACTTTTCCCACTTCCTTTTGTCGAAAAATTTGATTAACGATTTGGTTGCTCTGGTGGTAGCATATATCTTTTTTCTTCCTCAGTTTTTGTATCTTTTTGTTGCATAATACTGGAGACCCAATTTTAGGTTTGAGTCCATCCAGCCTTTATGTATAATGGTTTATCAAAGGTCTAATTTTTCCAACCTGTGGCAATTTTTGCTCGTATCTTGTTAGTGTTTTTGCATACTGTATTATAAGCTCACACAGTGTGTCACACTCTTCAGTCTGTTTTGTAGTGGTAATTTTTTGTCGGCTTTCTCTTTTAAAACTATTTTCAAGAAAGGTACTGGTGCCAGATAGTATTGGTATAATGTTAAATGCCTAAATGATTGTAGGCTTTTGATGAGTAATGCTACTGATTAAATGACTTAATATTGGTATCCACTTACCCTTTTTCATGCTTTTTCTAACAAAGGTTATTCACCTATCTTTGATTGAATAATTAATGTGGTTGTATGACAAAAGAAAGGAATACTTAATTTGGTTATTTATATCAAGTAACTCGAATATGCATCAAAACTTTGCTGATTTGTATGCTGAAGCGTGATTTCAATTGCTTCAGCTTGCTGACATTTTCACCCATGATAATTGCACCTTGTTAGGTGAAATGCGAATTTGTCAACATCTCAAGATGGAAAGTTGCCATATGCGGGGAATACATGAAGTCTAGGCTTAAAGTATGACTCTTCATCTGCTGCTTCTTAACCTGATATACAGTCTTCTGGCTTATCTCTAGTCGATGATTTCCATTTATTTTTACAGACTTGCTCTCGTGGATCTGCTTGCAATTTTATCCATTGTTTCCGGAATCCCGGTGGAGACTATGAATGGGCTGACCATGACAAACCACCTCCAAGATTCTGGATTCACAAAATGACCGCTTTATTTGGTTACACAGATGAATATTTGAAGCACACGGAGCGTGAATATTCAGGGTCATTAAATCATCTACCAATAGATTCACACAGGTAAGTCAGCTCTACATTTACAGTTCTAACTTTTGAGGATCCTCATCTTTAACCAACGGATGTTTCCTTCTTAATTTGGTTATGAATTGTCATGCTCATGTATTTTGTTTCCTTGTTCAGGCAACCTTCAAGAAGATCTAAATCGAGGGACCATGATCATGCTAATGTTGGATCTAAGCCTTGTTATAGGAGCCGTAAGAATTGTGCTGATACTCAGGACAGTACACGTGAACACGAATGTAGTAGGTATGCCGAGAACTGTCATGATGGAGATGAAAGTCCTAGCAGCACTAGAGACGGTAGTTTAGAGAGCAAGGTGTATAAAGAGCGGCTGTATGGTAAGGACACATTGCATCGCGATAGCAGATGGTCTGAACACTCTCCTAGACATCGGATGATAAAGAAAAGAATCCATGGAAGATATTCCGATGATGATTCTTCTGATGGAGATGACTATAGTAGAAGAGGGACAAGTCAAAAGCAAAAAGCAAGAACAGGCACAGATTCAGAAGTACAAGAACAGATAGACACTAAAAAGGACATAAGAACCCTCAGGAGTTCAAGAAAATACAACAGGGAAGTGTCATCAGCCAATCGAGAGGAAGGTCATGAACAAGATAGGATTCATTCAGTTTGTGATAAGTTGCAGAGAGAAAGTTCAAATCATCGGCCTGAAAGAAGCAGCTCAAGATACTTGCATGAGAAAGATTTGACTGAAAATAAACATCATCCGCATAAAGGATCAGACCTTCAAGATGATGGAGAAAATAACAAGAGAAGTCAGAAGACTAGTCCCAGAGAATATCGATTAGATAAAGATAGGGACAGAAGCAGACAGATCCATAGAACCAGGAAAAGAAAACCACGTGGAAAAAGCTCGAGAAATGGTGCAAGTAGTTCATCGAGTGAGGAGACTTCAGATAGAGAAGAAATACACAAAGAGAGATCTCATGGGCATAACAAAAAAAGACAGTCACAACACTCACACGACCAAACTCCTAACTCTTCTGAGGAAGTCGAAGGAGAAGTTGAGCGTTGGAGACCAACGTGATCACAATACGAAGAGTTGTTCGTGGAACTGAGTAGCCTCAACATCTCTTCATTTCTTCTCCTTTGTAAATATTTTAAGCCTTTTTCTAATTTAAAAATGTTTTTTTGGGGACAAAGAATTGTATTTAAAAATGTTAGTGTTGTAAGTATAGCGGTTCAAATCTGGGAAGAACTCCCACCGGTGGATTACCTGGACAGAGTGGATGTATGGATTGAACTCAGAAACGTCCCACTGCACTACATCTCAGAGGCTTCAGACTCATCTGGGAGACATAGTGAGTGTGGACCTCAAAGAACCTTCAATCTCTCGCTCCTTTGTGGTACGAGTCAAAATCAGAATCCAGGCTTGATAGGGAAAAATGGTAAAAGATATGAACGAGACAAAATGCGGTCAAATCCTTAATTGACTATTTACCTTTTTAGTCAAATGGTAATCAACCGTTTAATAGCCGTTTACTCTACACTTGGTAGATGATGTGGCTTAAGCACGTATGATGTGGCAATTGTACACGAAACGATAGTGTTTGGATATTTGGCTTCGGAAAAATATACGAAAACGACGCCATTTAGAGTGAGTTACTAAAACGACGTCGGTTTGAGTTTTAATTAATCTAAAATTTGATAGAAACGGCGTCATTTATAGAAGCAAGTGGGATTAAATTAGGGTTTCCCTTATTTCTTCATTTCCACATTCAGCCAAAAGTAAAATGAACTCTTCGAAGGCGAACGGTTTGTTGCAAGGGAAAATCTTAGTCGTTGGCTTTTGAAGTTTAACGAGAATCGATTGTAAGAGAAGAAGAAAGGCATTAGTTTTCTGGGGAAAGGCGAGCATTGGAATGAGGTATGTAGTTTGGTTTGGGTTTTTGATTTCACGATTTTATTTTGGGTTTTTAAGTCGCGATTTTGTTTTAGGTATTTTAAAGAAACGATTTTGAAGATTAGTTCTCTGCTTTGTTGTAGTTTGTGCTTGATTTCGTGATTTTATTTTGGGTCTTTGAAATCGCGATTTTGTTTTGGGTTTTTGAAGTCACGATTTCGAAGATTTGTTCTCTGCTTTGTGGTACTTTGTTTTTGATTTACAAATTCTAATACAGTTTTCTATATTTTTGAATTCGTGTTACATTTGCTAATCTTGATACAGATTCATCTCTGGTTTATTCTCTGTTTCTGTTGCTAATTTCTCATTTGATAAATCTTGTTTACAGCTCTTCTCAGAATGTTGTGTTCATTTTGTGGTTTAGTGGGTAGGTCTAGTAATGGAGATTTGGGATACATTGGAGGTGAGATAGTGTCATTTGAATGTCTAGCAGCGGACATCTTTGACAAAGTATCGAGTTTGGTGTGTGGAGATATGAATGTCAACAAAGTGTGGTATAGAGTGTCATATGAAAATATGAAAAAGAGGAAGCTTATACAACGTTCCGACAGTGAGGCAATGAAAAGATTTCATGAGGCTGCAGAATGGACTAACATGATTGTGATTGTGATGTATCCAGAAGATATTAACAGAGACGAGACGAACGAAGGAGTTCCACTTCAAGAAAGGAATGTGTGGCACATGTGATGATGAGGATTTTGATTTCAATCTCCTCGATCATTGCCCTATCTGTCCATACGAATACATGACTTCCCCATTTGTCATGTACAATTAGTAAACAAATTCAAAAAATTACACATAATACTATAGATATCTATGATGGAATGAAGACAAAATTTCAGTAACCCCTTCTGATCCTTTAGAACATGAATAGAATAATTTTCCTGGGTTATTTGTTATTCGAGAAGTCATCAACACAACTAATTCCCCACATCTACATCTGCTGGGAACTTCCCTACCTTTATCTCCCATTTCAACCTACATCTACCACATGATAATAATCATTATCTAACCAATTATACCAAATCTGATGATGAAGAAGAATTCACTCTCCTCGAATCACAATCGAAGACTGAAGAGAAGAACAGAACACAAAGGGATTTAATCCCCAATTAACGAAATGTCGAATAATAGAAGAACAAAGGGATTTAATCCCCAATTGAATTAGTAAAACGACGTCGTTTTTGTTTACTTTTTTTTCCGAAGAAAAATCTCCAAAACGCTGTTGTTTCGTATACAATGCTTAAACCATCTTAGAGCAGGTCCAACAGGGGGTTTTAAGTAGAGTTCTTAACAATTAATTATGATTATTTAAATAAAAACAGGTTTAATAGGAGAAGAACCGGTTCTAAGTTTTAAGGATTTTTAAGAGACGTCAAGTTTTTATTGGATATGAATTTTTTTAGCAAAAATAAAATATAAAAGAGATGAGAAAAATAGGGTTCATTTTGCCACAAAAAAATTTCTTCCTTCGTCATGGCGAGACGAGCGAAACTCTTCATCTATGTGGCTCGCATATCATCATCGGAATGAGCAATCAAGCAAATTGAACCGTCGCCTTCGATTTGGCCGAGACGCTTCACAACATCGGTGGAAAGAAAAGTATATGTCGACAAAATCGGAGGGATTCTAGGGCGAAGGCATCGCCCTCATCGGTGGTTCTACTCGTTGTTGCATCTCAGATTTTTTGTCAGGGGTAAATTGTCTATTTTACCTCTTTAAGTAGATTCCATTACTGTTGAAAGCTTGATCTCGTTCTGTTAGTCAAAATTAAACTTCATCTTTGCTTTGTTTATCCTTTCTTCCATTGATTTCTAGATTATTAGAAGAAAATTTGTATTTTTAATATATTTTCCTAGAAATTGGATCCAAATGTTGAGGCTTTTTTTGTGTTTACTTACATGATCTATACCAATTGTGACTCAGATCTTTAACAATTTTGGTTTTGGGTTTTGGCATAATCTCAGGATAAAGTTTACACCGACGGTTCCTCATTGTAGTATGGCAAGTGTAATTGGTCTGTGTTTGAGAGCTAAGCTTAAAGAATGTTTGCCACTTCATTATAAGGTCTTCTATGGTTTCAAAACACTCTTTCAATCTAGTTTGACTAATACAAATTCTCAATTGTCACTTGTTACATATGCTTGATTGCTTCTGTTTCGTTTTGCTTATGTTTCAGGTTGATATCAGAGTGACTCATGACTCTCACGCTGATGAAATTTCGGGTATGGAGGTCATATAAATAATTATCTACTAGACCATCTCTTTTATATGTTTAAGCTGGTTGTGTCATGTATACTTTCTATAAGGACAGTTCCAGCTAATCATTTTTAAGGAAGAAGACCCGCCGAATTCTGAAAATCCAGCTTCTTTCTCTCCATTGCAGGTATTTGGTTGAATCTATGGATTGAAGACGTTGGGTCTTTTGAACTGCCTGCTTCAAAAGGGCCCGAGATCATTGCAGGTAAACTCTGCTTCATTGAGTTCCGTCTTGACACATATGTAATTCTCCTTTGATCACAGATGATTACTTCAGAGCTTGATATATCAACACGAACAATGGCAAGCTTGATACTTCAGAGCTCTGTTGGTGGTAGTAAGGTTTGTGCTGGCTGTAATGGCAAGCTTGTTTGGAGACATACTCCTTGGCTTGGTTCTCATACTGCTAAAGGACCAGCTTGCCTTTGATCTTCTACACACAGTGAGTTTTCGTAAAGATGCATAGTGATTACATAAAGATTTTACATTCTCACTTGTTCTGATGAGTGTTGTTGATTGGTTCTTAATCAGATGGTTCATAGTAGAAGCTTTGGTTTTTAAGAACTTGATCATTTACATTTTAAGAACTCCAGCATTGGAACCCAATTAGGTAGAGGAATTCTTAAATTTGTCATTAACATTTCTTTAGATTAAAATAATGTTAAGAACCCATATGGGGTTCTAATGGTTGGAGATGGCCTTATGTGCCAAGTGTTCCGTAAACAGCTATTAGACGATAGATTAAGTTTGACTAACGAGGTAAATAGTCAACTAAGGATTCAGCCGTATTGTTCATGTCTTTTATTTGAAATCTATAGTAGTTCGTTATGAAAAAAGCCGGGAGAAAGAATTTGTGTATGAATCGGCCCGACAAAAAAGTAGGCATGGTTTTCGACCGGTTTCTCGACTTGATACACTCCGTTTCTACAGACGTGTTAGATCCAGTCCGGCGAGTCATTCGTGGCAAGGTTTTACTCTGAAGATGTCGAGAGAGACTGCTACAACTGTCAGAGAATTACACATACCACAACTCATTGCTCTTCCCTTCCTCGACCAATGTACTTTCCACCAAACCACAGAGCAATGAGGGTTGATTATAATTAACCATGAGAAAGCAATGTCTCTTTCGGAATTCAATCAAAGAATACACCATCTTTGGCACTATGTGTCAAGACGCACTTCCACCACGAAACATACATGAATTGCTCAATCCACAAGACACAGGAGTATCTAATATGATTCGCTCTACACCTCAGGACCAACCTTCTAACACCTCAAGAGAAGAAGAAACTATTGCAGCTGACACTCTCCTCAACATGACAACCAAAAGGAAACGTTTCCCGGATTATGAGGCAAGCTCATCAAACAAAGATCCAAAGTCAGATTATCATCATCTACTAAACCAACCCTGATCTATACGATAGGGTCTGAGTCGTTTTTAATTTCCTTCTTACGTGCTTTTGTTTTCCTAGACCTAGACTAGTAACGTATAGTTTGGTTGTAGTTTGAATCATGTTTGTTAAGCAAAGGTCTGGGACGAGCCCTAGCTCTCGAGCTGGCCAAGAGAGGTCACACTGTTATTGGATGCGCTCGTACTCAAGAGAAGCTCACCGCTCTTCAATCGGAGATCCCTTCCCCGGCTAATCATCTCCTCCTTACCGCTGATGTGGTAATCGCCGCTCTTTCACCTCTCCTGCTTAAACTATTCCGCGTTATGTGTGATATTTAGTCGGCGTTTCTGGTCTTATTTTATGGAAAATTTTAGAAAGTTGTAATTATCTGAAATTGAGGAATTTTTATTGATACTGATGATGATATCTTTCTCGAGTCTACCCATAAAAAAATCTCTGATGTCAAATAAATCGGAAGCTGTAGGAATTTTGATAACGTACTTCTTGGAATTTGATGAATCTTTGCTTTTTTGATGAAATTTATTGTCAGCAATGGCCTGATTTCTTGATCATGTGGCTTTTTCGAGGTTTTCTTTCGACAATTTAGCAAGATGTGTTGTCTATGTTTGCAGAAATCAAATAGCAGCGTCGAAGAACTGACATACACAGTTATGGAGAAGAAGGGTGTGCCAGATATCATAGGTACATTTGACATCCTTACACTTTGCGTTTTAACATTCTTCAACCTTTGTTTGAAAAGAAAACAAATTTAAAGTTCCAGCCTTGTGTACCTTTCACAATGATGAGTATTTGCCTTTTACAATAATGATATCATTATTTCCCTTTAGGGCAGATTTCTTAAGGTAGAATGTTCTCACTCAGAGATAGACTTACCGCAACAGAAAATGGGGAAAACTGTGCTCAGATAATGTCTGCAAGTTTCTGGATGTTCTCCCTTTTTCATTTCAATGGATAAAATTGGTATGGCATGTAGTTTTGGCTAGGTGTTTAACCCATCTGCCATTGTATCCGTTGCAGTTAACAATGCCGGTACTATCAATAAGAACAGCAAGATTTGGGAAGTCTCAGCAGAAGATTTGACTATGTTAAGGATACAAACGTTAAAAGAGTAGCAAATGTGTTGCGCTATTTTATCCCTTTGATGCTCCCACGTAAGCGAGGGATTATTGTGAATATGTCTTCTGGATGAGAAGGTCTGGTGCTGCCCTGGTGAGTTTCAGTCATCACTTCATTGAATCACTAGCCTTTATTCTTCTTCTAGCCACATAAACGTAGTAGATATAATTAGAAGATACAGAAGTATTGATATCTGGAATTACGATATTGTCAGGAACTAGAGTTCGTTTCAATTTAATACAATGTTACTTTTTCCTTATGAATAAACATTCCTAGTTTTCATTAATGAAAACGAGGCAACACGGGGAGTTTGTAACTTAGATGGTAGGGAAATTTAATAGCTTCTTAAAGGTCTAAGTAACTTACTTGGTTGGTCCCTCTCGCATAGTCTTTCGAATATGCAGGATATGTAAATGACTTTATTCTTATAAGGCTCCGTCTATACTCCAGTTTTTTGCACACATATGATTTAGACATATCAAAGCTGAATTCAGTGAGGTGAACATCTGCAGGTTGCACCTTACTGTGCATCAAAATGGGCAATTGAAGATTTAAGCCGAGCAGTGGCAAAGGAGGTAGGTGATGGAATGGCAATACTTGCTTTAAATCCAGGCGTAACTAACACAGAATTGCTGACTTCCTCTTTTGGGAACTCGGCTTCCCTGTATCAAGCTCCTGATGCTTGGTAAGCATTAAATTAATGCCATTCATTGAAAACCTCGTCAGAAATTATCACGCAAATTTTTTTCGGAAAAGACATTCCCCTTATCAGTAGATCAAAACTTTTGTGGTTTATTTCTAGCAAAAAAATCATGTGATCAGGATTCATAAAGTTTGAATCGTGGGCCTGCTCTGTTTGATTTCTCTAGCTGTGTGTATTCCTTATTGATCGTTTGCCTAAAACCATAAATCTTTGCTGTGGGATTCTAATGTAACAGGGCTGTGAAGGCTGCGACGATGATTCTGAACCTAACAGCGGGTAACAATGGCGGATCTCTCACGGTACGGAAAAGGAGCTTCTTAACTATAAGATTAAAAAGTGACCCTGAGTTTGAGCTTTGATTCAGTTGTTTGTAACCAGAAAATTCAAGCCAGTAATAGCAGTTAGCACCTTCTTAGGTACATTGTACCAGATTCTAAAGTTAGAGATGTTAGTTTCATAGAAGTTAGTTTTTAGATTCAAGGCTATGTAATTGACCAATTAACCAATTGCCTTACTGGTGAGAAACTCGTCTTTTGTCCAAACTGAGATGTCATGAATGTTTATCAAATTTTACGGGAGGTGAGACAAGAAAAACAGATATATTGTTGCGAAGAGTTACTGGATTGTAGTTATGTACTGTATCATCGTCAAAACATTTTCCAATCTTAAGTGATTTCGTGAACTAGTTCTGAAGGTATTCCCGTAAAACTCGAATTTTATTAAAGTGGATTATTAAATTTAGTATTTTAACGAAAATGTTCAGATTCATATGCAAAATTCATTCTATTACTACAGTGTAAGGTGCTAAAAAATGGAAGTGTGCACACTTTCCCTCCCAAGTCGCAATAAATCCAAAAAAAAAAAAAAAAAATGAAAGAAAACAAAAATTCAAACAGACATTTGAGTCATGAGACCAAACTCTTTAGATGCAAACATATATGTGTGTGTGATAATATCTATGTACAAAGAAGACAAAACAGTAGTACAAATCAACCAATCCCTTTCTTTAGCTAGAAAGAATCAAGAGTAACTTAGTCCCAGAAAACGGGAACCAATGCGCTTCCGAGTTTTTCTTTTTCTTCAGGTTCTAAAACCTGTAGGATGAACCGGTCGGTGGTGGTGCTGGTGGCAACCGATTTGGGGTGGTGCGGCGTGTGCTACCAGGGCCTGGTGATGCTGCATCACCATTCTGAGCAGGGTCACTGTAGCGACGGCTGTGACCACCGGAACCATACTTGTCTGATGGTCCATTAGCAGCGGCATTAAAGGCATTCATCCAGTCGTCCCCTGAAGCACCTCCACTAGTTCTTGGGCTACTTTCTGTGAATCACATAAAATACCCCACTAAAAAGATATTAAATGGTGAATTGATTGATGTAGTAAACGTAACCAAAACAGAACCCTAGAGAAATTATAGCAACAAAAATGGAAAACCCAAGTTTCATTGGCGATCTCTCGGATAATTCTCTCATAAGCCAACTTCGAAACAGTAAAAACCCGAAAAAATGGGTATTCGCTTTCCACTCGGACAAAAGTTGGTGAAAATTACCGGCACTACCATTGTCGGAATAACTTGAAGCAGCAGCTGCTCGGTTGTCGTGAATGCTAAGCTGCCTTGTGAGCTTAGAAAGAAGAGAGGATTGTTTCACATAACGCTCTCTTCGTCTTTTGACATTCTGGTCCTCCTGAATCAATGACTCAATCCTTTCATTGCCTATTGCACTACAGACCAAATACAAGAGAGCACAAATAAGCACCCTACAACTGAAATGAAATTCGGCACAGCAAAGGAAAAGATATTGAACCTAATAGAACTGTAAAGTTGATTCAGCATGTCTTCCTTCGCTTTCTCCACTTGACAAAGAACAACAGCCTATTCATGTTGAATTTCACATTGCTTAGTAGCATGATCGAGGAATATCTATAAGAGAAAAAGATGGACAAGAAAACTTGGGAGCTTTAGAATAAGTATAGTCCACCTTTGGAACATTGGCTGCAAGGCTGTTAAGAACAGCTTCAACGTAACCCCGTACTTCTTGGGACATCCACCGTAGTTCCTCTTCTGGGTCAATGGGTTTTCTGACCATCTTATCCTAAAATACACCCAAGAAGAAAACAATAAGTCTCAGATTATATAACAATAAATACTTCAGATGCAAACATAACTTTTTTCAAGATTAATAAATTAGTTCATTTCTGTCCATCTGACCCTTAAAAAGCAAAAATGTTTTCAACAAATATTAAATCGACCACCATTTTCATGTTCAGTAAGGCATCAACAACTTCTTTTCACTCTTCCAACATTACGTGTTTTAACTCTTCCCATGTTAAGTTTCTTCATTCGGTCTATTAGGCCACACAGAAACTATTATTACACCGATTTGGAAGTTCGTCACAGTGATAGTTTGTATTGCATACGAATAGTTTACATACCTATCATAGATTTAAGCAAGAGGAAATGTAAAATAAGGATTAAGTGTAAAAGTTGGTCACAAGTTACTCACAAGTGAACCTTCTGAAAGACTCTGTCTCATGGAAACATTGCCTACTTGACCTCCACGAGCCTGGATAACCTTTTGCAACTTGTTAATCCACTCATTCTTATCAACTACACTCTCAGCCTTGAGCACAAGGGCATTGTGAGCTGCAACATAATAGTTGAGTCGGTGCTCCTAAAAGAGTGCATATGGAATTAAAAAGTTTGAATTCTGATAATGATTGGTTCACGTACCTTTTAGTACAGTCTTATAGGGAACTTTGCAGGTGATTTTAAATACAAGGCCAAGTCCTTTCGAATCAGGTCCATTTGCTTTCTTGTCCTTCGAGCTCTTTGATTTTTCTACTTCTTCCTCAATTTCTTCAATAGTGCATTCCTGAGAGGATTGACAACGGTTATGAGAAAGTACATTTTTAAATAGATAGAAATAAAACTATCTTATATGGAGCACCCAAATGTTCTCATACTATTAATAAAGAAAATTGAAGCATAAGCTTCGCAATACACATAAATTGTCAATATACATGAAGAAACCAGTGTGGGGAAAATGAGAAGGGGAATATGAATCCTTATTATTATTCTCCTCTAATTATAGTTCACTTTTGACAGGTGATGAAAGCACTAGAAGAGAACCATACCTCCAAAGTTATAGTGCCCCGGAAGTTTCTTTCTTCTTGCTTTTTGGTATAGCCAAGCTAGAAATAAAGTAAATGGTAAAGTCACTAAGTGATCACAGCGCACAAAGTGCTTTTTCTTCTACAGATACAATTCAAAAATGCTAACCTTTCCAGTTTTCTCGTTCAGAACAAACCACCGCCTACTCCATCCATTTGTTTTTGCACTTTTCTTCATTAAGTATCCTACATAAACAAGTAATGATTTGTTATCTACCTTGAAAGTTAGTTTAAACAAGCATGAACAAACCATGCACTTTGGGTAAGAGGCATGCTTTGCAACAATAAAATCTTGCAATGTAACAATAGCGGATAGGGAGAAAAATCAAATTTTAGCAACTACATAAACGTATATTGAGATATAAACCTGCTGTAATCTCCCCCTCAGGTCCAGCAGTTTTAAGACCAGAGACCTCCGGCGTCTCTTTATCTTGCGGACTAGGTTTGTCTTTCATTGATATCATGCTACCTCCGGCTGCTGGCCCATCTGGCTGAGGACTAGTAGCCTGATGTACATGCAGGTATGAGAATCTCTCTACATAAGTACTTAAACGCAAAAAAATAAAAAGCATATTCCACTGTGTGTAACCAATTGTTAAGAATGAAGACGCACCCTGCTTAAAAGGGACTGCTCTGCATCTTGTCCCTTCTTAGAAGATCGTCCTTTCAGCTCTTCCTCGCGACGTTGACGTTCCATCCTGATGGAGTCATTTTTAGTCATGAACCAAGCAAATAGCGAACATGAAAAATTGTATATTTATAAACTAGTTTAACAAATGTGCAGCTACAGAACTATGAAGACTTAAGATACACAAGTGCAGCCTCAGAACAGAAGAGGAATCTAAAGAAGCATATTGTGGCTAAAAACACCCCTGCCAGCCAGGCTAAGGCTACCAAGTATATAGCCCCCCATCGGAAAGTATGATGGCTTTACCTTTAAGAGGAGAGCAATCCAAAACCATAAAAGATGGTTCTTTCAACAAAGCATAATAACTTTATAGGAAATTTTAATGTCCAAAATTTTCTTTTAAGGAGCATCAAACCCTAAATGTTCTTTTCACAGATAGACATCCAAAAAGAATGCAAAAAAATTTATCGGAATCAACAATTGTCAATTCACGATGTTTAAGAGAGAAAAAAAAAAGGATCAAAATCAATATACAACCATTATGAATACAAAAGAGTAATACAAAGAAAGGCAGACAAAAATACCTCCTTTGCACAAGACGGATAAAATGTTGAGGTGGTACAAAAGAGCGTTCCATATCAACTAGTGCAACCACCATTTTCTTGGCTTCAGTCTTAAAACCATCAAGTGCTGCACTTGCTATAGCTACAACCTGTTTGATGATTAGTTAGGAAGGAACAGTTATTATCGGAATGATAAATTGCTACTGAATAAAGTACCAAAAACCATAATAACCTCTCTTTTGAAGGGAGGATATCTCCCAAGTCCAGGTGTAGCATTTGCAGAGGCTGAAACTATGTCAACAAGAACTTGGTGAACCTAATCAAAAGTTAAGACCAAGTTAGCCCAAGAGAGAAATAAGACAAACCAGAAACCTGGAAGCATGATTTTTTAGTGGGAACAAACATATTTGGGTCCACAACTGTGAGAAGAATTGAAGCGCCAAAGTGAGACGAGCCATGCTCAGTTCACAATGCAGTAAATTTATAATTCTACCACATGTACCTAATAAAACATTTAAATAGGCACACCTCATCAACACAAAGACGTGCGGGGTCTTTAGCCAACTCAAGGACGATCTTTATCAATGATCTCAACCCTTTCTCTGGAGATATAAGATACGGTTGATAACCATCTGCCTCTAAAACAACCTGATAGATTTAAAGATCGACTGTCAAGTCCAGACTCAAATGTTGTCTCGTGTGAACATTTTAGACAAGAAGAAACACCCACCCTTTTAACATTGTTCAAGTCAAAATGTCTATCCAAAGGAAGCTGCTTGATACGGTTGGGGAAATGTCCTTCAAAACTTGCAACAACTTTCCAACCACTTCCCTGAAATAAAAATTGTTTAGAGAAAAACTTTTACCTAGTTCCAAAAGGGACTTCAGCTTATAAACTGAAAAAGTTATCTAACCATATGTGGGTAAGCAAGAGATTTTCCATTTACACTGGCAACAAATCAGAAATGACTGATTGCTAATATGTGATCAGTTCCTC
>JAKUCM010005395.1:0-52283 GCA_023374145.1 Lepidium sativum | reverse complement strand
GAGAGAGAGAGAGAGTAAGATGTTCCCATTGTCAGCAACTTCTCTTCCTTCTTAGTTCGATGCATATTTGCTTGAGGGCAAGCAAAGACTAAGTTTGGGGGAGTTGATGTGTCTGCATTTTACCACATTTTAGGACCATTATTTAGCATGTTTTGCATTCATACTTGCATTGTTATCATTGGTTTAGGTTCTTTTTAGCATAATTTGCATTATTAGTGTCGGGCATTGCATACATTGCATAAAAGGGATTTTTAGGTACTTTTTGGAGCTTATCACGGAGTATTTTGGATTACAAGAAGACCAATGAGGAATCATCTGGCCTAAGGTTGAAGTTCAGGATGCAAACTAGAAGATTTGTCACTCGAGTCTCCGACACTCGAGCATGACACTCGACCATCACTTGGTCGAGTGACTTTACGGGCCAGAACTAAGACTTTGGACGAAGATTGAATCTTTGGGCTTCTCTGCGAAAAAGGCCCATCAAAAGCTCCTTTGTGCAAGCCCAATTATCTTTCAGTTCTTTTTTATTTTTCTTTCTTAAGGAAATTTCCTTTTAACTTTTAAAAGGAAATTCCCATTTTTCTTTCTAGGGAATTTTTACCTTTTTCTCTTTAAGTATTTTTCCTTTTTCTCTAAGATCTTTTGATTTATAAATTGTACTAGAATTTCTACTTTCAATACACAATCTTTTCTAGCAATTTTCGAGTCTCTTATTTTTACAAAGGCATTTACGATTTTTCTAGTCTTAAGTTTTATGCAATTAGATTTCGATTTTAAGTTTATATTTTATTTCATGAATTCTAAGTAAGTTAGTCTAGGGTTCTTGAGGAAAGGGTGAGATTAGGGGAAAACTTAGGGATTTCTAGATTTGTTTATGTTTAATTAAGGTCTTAGATCTCTTTAGTTTAAGTGTTCTTAATGCTTGTTTCAATCTGATCAATTGAAATTCGATCTCTTGGTGAATCCCCCCCCAGAGGCGTTTGGGGAATCACTCGAACATGCTTAAATTAAGATAACATCTTCCTAGCTCAAGAGATTGATTGTCTAGGGTGTTATTAGGCTTTGTAGCATCTTGAATTTCCAATCGTTGGGAGATAATCAAGTCAGGTTGTCTTTTAGGAGAGGTCCCATTGCGCGGAGAGCGAATGTGATTACTTTGTGATTCCTTGATTAGAGGTCATCTAAATAGGTTGATAGATTAGTCTAGAACCCCTAGGAATACCCTAATCATTGATCCTAATCCTCGAGAACCCGTTTTTCCTCTATTGAATTTTCGTGATTTTAATACTCTGCTTTAGGTTGAGATTTCGTGTTGCACTTGATTATTAGTTTTACTATTGCTTTACTTTTAATGCTCTGTTTTTACATTCTAATACTTTGTTTCGTTTTCAGTTTGGTATTTTAAGATTTCATTGTCACCTAGGATAGATAACCACTCGCTAAAACCGAATTTGCTTAGATTAGAATAAGTAGATTACATCTTGATTGCTAGTTACTCTCCCAGTGGATTGACAGCATACTGTACTGCAATTGATTAAATAGACAGTTTGGTATTTGAGAAAACACCGCAAAAACCTGTTTATCACCCATGCACCACAACCCGACTGGAATCCTAGGTCCGCGTCCGGCTCAACAACAAGTGCAACACCGAGCCGAGCATACCACAGACTATGCTCAAGTTTTCAACACGATGGACCTACAAGACCCGAGTGATCATCAATGATACATGGACTCAGGTGCAACATCCCACATATCAAACGGGTCAGGTATTTCTAATATTGGTTTTAGTCCTTGCATTGGAAATTCAGTCACAGTAGGTAACGGAACAAAAATTCCGGTAAATTCAATTGGATCAATAAGTCTTGCTTCTAATTCTCGCCCATTGCAGATAAAACATGTTCTGGTTGCACCTCATATAATCAAAAATTTGATTTATGTTTGTCGCTTTACACGTGACAATAACTGTTCTCTAGAATTTGATCCGTTTGGTTTTTCTATTAAGGATCTCCAAACCAAGAGGACACTTCTCCGCAGTGACAGTGAGGGAGAGCTGTATGCCGTAATTCCCACTTCAATAACAGATCCAATGGATGCAACTTTCATCACCGAAACTTCCTCCTTGTGGCACCAACGGCTTGCAAATCCTAGTAACGCCACTCTTAAGTCTATTCTCTCTTCTTTTAATTTCCGTTGTAAAGACAAGACATTGTCACACTCATGCCATGTTTGTCATCTTGGTAAACACAATAAATTGCCTTTTTATTCTTCAAGTTCTAAAGTCTCTTCTCCTTTTGAGATTGTTCATTCAGATTTATGGACATCTCCGATTCCAAACATTTCAGGAATCAAATATTATGTTTTGTTCTTGGACCAATTTTCTCATTTCCTATGGGTTTATCCTTTAAGATACAAAAGTGAGGTGTTTGGAAAATTTGTTCAATTTCACACATATGTAAAAACTCATTTTCATAAATCAATTAAATTTTTACAGTGTGATAATGGAGGAGAGTATGACAATACACAATTCCATGCATATCTTGGGTCACTAGGCATCAATTTTCGATTCTCTTGCCCACACACTTCTCAACAAAATGGGCACTAAGAATGCATGATTCGAACAATTAATAATACTATTCGAACCTTGTTGTTCCAAGCTCATCTCCCACCGCGTTTTTGGGTCGAAGCATTCCATACTTCGGTACACATCTTAAATATTCTTCCTTCATCTTCCATTCAAAATCGCATTCCTTACTCTGTTTTATTCAAAAAAATTGCCAAATTACTCACATCTCAGAGTCTTTGGCTGCTTGTGTTACCCACACTCCAACACACAAAACAAACTACACCCACGGTCCAGTCCAAGCATTTTTCTCGGGTATCCTCTTTTTCACAAAGGCTATAGGTGATATGATTTACAAGAGAGAAAAATTATCATCTCAAGGCACGTCATCTTCAACTAGGCCATCTTCCCTTATCCAAACAATATTCTGAATTCAAATTCAAATCATCCTTATCAGTTTCTAGATAAGTTTGAACCAAGCTCAATTCAAAAGAAATTTTTGATTTCTCCTCCTGATTTTTCTCCTCAAGTTCAACCACCAAATACACATCAACCTACGCCACCACATATTTCTGGTCGTGATCTTCCACCCTCAAAAATGGTGACACGATCCCAAAAAGGCATTAAAAAGCCAAAACAAATTCTGTCATTAAACACAACCTTCACTTCTTCCCTTCCACGAGGTTATAAGCAAGCCCTATTAGATCCAAATTGGAATCCCTCTATGGCTGAAGAATATAATGCAATGATTAAAACTAATGCTTGGAATTTAGTGCCTCTTCCTACAGGTGTTAACAGGTCAATTCGATGCGGGTTTACAAACACAAATACAAAGTTGATGGTACATTATCACGATACAAGTCAAGGTTGGTCGCTAATGGCAAATCTCAAGAACAAGGCGTGGACTACAATGAAACATTCAGTCCAGTGGTCAAATCAGCAACCATTCGATCTGTCTTACACATTGCCATACAAAGAGACTGGCCAATCCGACAGCTTGACGTTCAAAATGCATTCTTACATGGCAGCCTCACCGAAACCGTGTACATGAAGCAGCCACCATGATTCATAGACTCAAAGCACCCACATCACATATGTCGCCTCAACAAAGCCGTCTATGGATTAAAACAGGCACCGCGGGTGTGGAATGCTCGGTTTGCCACTTACATCAAAAGGCTCGGATTTCAACAAAGTAAAGTCGATGCTTCCCTATTTGTTTACAAAAACGGGTCGCATATGGCTTATCTACTCATATATGTAGACGATATTCTCCTCACGGCTTCATCAAACTGCGTTCTAGAATCACTAATCGCCTCACTCAAAGCAGAATTCCCCATCACTGACCAAGGAACACTCGGCTATTTCCTTGGTATCGAGGCCACTTTCAACGCAAATGGTTTGTTTTTGTCACAGGAGAAGTACATTTCGGACCTGCTTCTTCGAGCCGGAATGCAAGACTGCAAATCAATATCCACACCTGTTGACGTCAATGCCAAGCTCAAAGCCGAAGCTGGTCCAAAGATTCAGGATCCAACAATGTACAGAAGCCTTGCGGGAGGTTTACAATACCTCACATTTACGCGGCCCGATATAACGTATGTCGTGCAGCAGGTTTGTCTGTATATGCATGACCCTCGAGCCTCACATTTGCATGCTCTACACCGAATACTGTGCTACATCACCCCATCACAAGGTCTTCAAATCACAAAGACAAAGGCCGAGACGCTCACGGCCTATACGGACGCTGATTGGGCTGGTTGTGCAGACACCAGACGCTCGACATCGGGCTACTGTGTATCCCTCGGCACTACACTTCTCTCCTGGTCCACTAAGTGTCAAACGTCAGTCTCCCGATTCAGCGCCGAAGCCGAATACAAGGGAGTCGCGAATGCTGTAGCAGAAACGTGCTAGCTACGCAACCTATTGCTTGACCTCCAAGCCACAATATCACATGCGACAATTGTTTTCTTTGTCAACATCAGTGCAGTTTACATGTCGACCAATCCAGTCCAACACCAATGTACAAAACATGTCGAGATTGATATACACTTCGTCAGGGAGAAAGTTGCCAAAGGTGAGGTCCGAGTGATCCATATCCCAACAAGACAACAATATGCCGACATATTTACCAAAGGACTTCCCACCATACTATTCAACCAATTCAAATCCAGTCTTGGCGTCATTACAAAACTGACGCTGCAACTGCGGGAGGGTATTAGATAGAGTATATTCCACTCAATATACTCTTCTTAGTCAATGATAAATAATGTACTCCTAGAGAATAGGAACGTAGTTAACAACTTCGATGTATATATTGCTTAACCGATCAATGAATAAAGCACACTTTGATTCAATCTAACAATATATTGTTTGATAACTCGTCTAATAGTTAGTATGGTCTATTGGTTTTGCTTATACTTCACTATCTCATTGCACCTTTATCACCAGGCTGGAAGTGAAAGTGAATATGAGACTGAAACTGAGGGAGAGTTGGAAGACGTTCAAGATAACAATGTTGGTGGTGCCTCACGTTATCTTGCAGATGACAATGATTGTAGTGATAACGAAGATTTTCTTAAATATGTTGTTCAGCCAACCAAAGACAAACGTTTTAAAGAGATGGTTAATACCACAAAGAGGATGAAGAATGCCATAAAGATCAATGAATGGGTTGTCATATAAGAGAATTTTGATAAGATTTATAAGCAGCTGGAAAAAGTTATGAGGATTGCAGAGGTTGTGAAGGCTCCAATCTTGTACATCAAAACCCTTGTGATGTTGGAGGATGTCCTTAATTAAACTCTGGAAAGCAAGGATGGAAAGAAAAAGATGAGCACTACCCACTCCAAGGCGTTGAATTCAATGAAGCAGAGGTTGAAGAAAAACGACAACTGTATGAAGACAAAATTAATAAGTATATGGAGTCTCACGAAACCGAGGAAGTGGAGGTTTCAGAGAATGAAGATACATAATATGAAAACGAGAAGGATTTGTTTGAAGAAGATGTTAATGTGGAGGTTGAGTCTGAAGAGAAGGAAGCTGACAATAAGGGTGATCCGTCTTGGGAGAAGATGCAAAGAAAGTTAAAGATAAGTTGTTTAAGAAGTTGTATAATAAAGATCCTAAATAGATCACATGGGAATGGGTCAACCAAAAATTGAAAGAAGTTGTGGCTGCTTGTGGCAGGAAGGTAACTTCACGATTTGAACTGGTTGATCAGCTTATGCACTTGACAAGGATTGCCAAAACTCTAGGACAAAAACTTGAAATCTTGTTCACTCTTATTTCTGCATTTGATGTGAATCCTGGTATCAGCGGACGCATGCCTATCAATGCCTGGAAGAAGTGTGTTGATAACATGCTTACTATACTGGACACTCTTGTCAAGTACAAAATCATCGTTGTGGACGACACAATTGAGCCTGATGAGAATGAAATTTCAATTCGGGTCTGGGGAAACGTTGTTGCATTTGCGGAGAAGAAAAACACTGAATTTTTCAAGAGTTTACAGAGCATAGATTCTCATATACGTGGCTATGTGGAGAGATTGAGAGATGAGCCGATGTTCTTAGCTATTGCTCAAAAAATCCAGGAATTCTTTGAGCGGTCCGGTGATTATAAAGCTGCTGCAAAGGTGGCCCTAAGATGAGTTGAGGTAATTTACTACAAGCCTCGGGAAGTTTATGATGCCATGAGGAAACTGGCTGAGCTGGTAGTAGAAGATAGTGAAGAGCCCAAAGAGAAAACTGGCCCTCTTTCATTCATTGTTGTTTCGGAGATTGTTCCTCGTATGCCTACCTTCCTAGACAGCAGTCGTGCTATGATGGATACTCTTGTCTCCCTTATATACAAATATGGAGATGAATGGACAAAATCTCGTGTGCAATGTTATGTGATATCTACCACCATGCTTTAGTGGACAACTTTGTGACCGCTAAGGATTTGTTAAAGATGAGTCATCTACAAGACAATATTCAGCACATGGACATCTCAACCCATATCCTCTTTAACAGGTCCATGGTACAACATGGTCTATGTGCGTTCCGGGTTGGAATGGTTATAGAGGCTCACAACTGCCTCACTGAGTTGTACTCTGGTCAAAGGGTGCGAGAATTGCTTGCTCAAGGTGTCTCGCAAAGTCGATACCATGAGAAGACACCTGAGTAGGTACATCTTTGTGTTTATATTGCATAGTGTCTTTTTTGAATCTCAGGTTCTTAGAACTTCTTTTCATCTTGTGTAATTGGATTTAACTGTTTGAAATTATTGGTCCTACCCAAAAAGATTGGAGAGAAGACGACAGCTGCCATATCACATGCACATAAACCTTGAGCTTCTCGGAGCTGTTCATCTCATTTGTGCCATGTTGCTAGAAGTCCCTAACATGGCAGGCAACTCTCATGATGTCAAACGCAAGGTAATCAGCAATAACTTTCATTGTTCCTCCTGAGAATGTCTCTAACCATGCCATGGCAGCTTCTTGAGCTCTCAGCAAAGGAGATTTCTGACAGGCTTTTGAAATTGTTAACTCTCTTAATGTTTGGAGACTCTTCAAGAATCGGGAAACCATCAGTGATATGGTAAAGGCTAGGATCAAATAAGAAGCTTTGAGAACTTACCTCTTCACATACTCAGCCTCCTACGTGTCCCTAAGTGTTGATCAGCTTGCCAAGAGGTTTGATCTCTCTGAGATTCAAGTCCACTGCATCGTGAGTAAGATGATGCTGAATGAATAACTTCATGCAAGTTGGGACCAACCTACACGTTGTATGATCTTCCACGATGTCCAGCACAACCGGTTACAAACCTTGGGTTTCCAGTTAACCGAGAGGCTTTCTGTTCTTGCAGAGAGTAATGAAAGAGCAATGGAAGCTAGAACCGGTAGTGGCGTTCTGGATATGAACTTAAGGCGAAAAGATAAAAATTAAGAGGACTATGTAGGAGGAGAAAAGTGGTAAGACAACACGTCTTACATAGAAGGAAGACAAGGTTACAATGGTAGCGCTAGAGCTAGTAACGGTGGTAATAGGTCATCTGGGCATGATGTTCAAACAAGAAACTGGTTTAGTCAAAACAGAGGAACCAATGGGCATTCAGGAATAAGTGGAAAAGGGAAAAGAAGAATGTAGATGGATGGTACAAGCCATATTGTAAATCTTAACCGATGTTTTTTGTGCAGGTAGGGGGTTTGATCCTTGGTGCCTTGAAGATTTGTAAAGTGACTACACCACTGAGCCATATTTCCTCGGTACCCTAAAACCTAATTAAATAAGGAAAGAGATAATATCATATTTTATTATTCCTATAAAAAATCTTACATGTCGAAAGAACCTTGTCCTTAAGGTTTATGTAAGATGGATGTTGTCTTTGAAAATATAATTGGTATGGAGGATGTTCCTTCCAATGAATAAGACCATCATTATCAATGGTTTCTTAAAGGTTTCTTAACTTATTTTATTATTAAAAATATAAGAAACTCTTAAGAAATCCTATGAAAGTTTCTTATTTAAGAAACTCTTTAATGGGTTTCTTACCTTATTTTATTATTTTATTATTAAAATATATTTTTAACTCACATTTTCTCATATATAATCATTTAATAATATTTAAGAAACTCTAATAAGAACTCTTCAATAATGTTGCTCTAAGAGCTTTGAGCATGATTTTTATAAGGAGACTATGGTTGTGAAACTTCCTAAATTGCAGAAACATCAAATCCACATGTGACAGCATGACCTTCTTTTTATTAAAATTTAAGGCCTTTACATCTTGAACTATACGTGGCTCATTATACACACTTGGATAGGGTTCAACCTTTCTAATGGGTAGACTTATTCTTTGATGAACAACTTGTGTCAAGGGTTGATACACCAAGTTTTGTCTCATTGCTTCAGATAACATGTCGAACATGTTTTCCATAATCCTATTAAGATGATTTCCAGTCGTCCCTCTTGTTCGGCAATTCATTCACCTCGTGCCGCCAATATCTTTCCACGTGCAAGCAGCATATTTTCCATAACTTCTAGCCATGACTAAAATAATCATGATTTTATGTGAGGAAAGTGTTGGCTCCGATATCTTTGATATAGAAAAACAGTGAGAAACCAAATAAAAAAAAATAACAATTTGATTAAGATAGGTAGATAAATGAAGCAATGCAAGCAAGGTACAAAAATGAGTTAATGTTCTCTAGGAACAAAGAAACGGAATCACTAATTCACACAAAGTGAGCTATGATAATAGTTCACAAGAACACAACAACTTTAGGGTTTTTTTAGCATAAAAGAAACGTATGCTAACAATATTTTTTATAATAAAAGAGATAAATCTAAAAGCCTAAAAGAGATAATATCATATTTTATTATTCCTATAAGAGTTTGAAGTTTCTTTTCTTCAATTTAAGTCTTCTATGTCTCTTAATGAAAGAAAGAGTTATAAGTTACAGCTTTTGGATTTTTTGTTAGCGAGAGAGAAAGAGTTAATAGTTAAATCTAAAGCTTTTATATCAAACCCTTTTTACAATCTCACCAATTTGGAATACTTATTTGACTTTAGAAATTATAGATTAAAAATATAAATTTGGCTTTTTTCTATGTTTGTTGTTGGGTTTTGCCATGGTTTTCTCTCTTTCTTCTTCATTTTCAAAATACTTATTCCTTTTTCTTTTAAAATTTATTATTTTACAGGTTATATGATGTACGATTACATGCGGGTGGATGTGGAGTGCTGATGGAATTTACATAGGTGGAAACACACATACAATTCAAGTAGAATATGTCATATTTAAGATGTCTGATCTTCGGAGCATGGTCATAGCAGAAGGATATAATGAAAACATGGATACTTCTTGTCCTTAGAGTGATTATCCAAACTTTGAAGGATTTAGAGAAAGTAATGGTAGTGCAGGTAGTGGAAGTGATGATGGTAGTTTGGATAGTGATTCAGAAAATAATGAAAGAGTTCACTTTTACTCTGATGATGAGGAGCTTTCGTATAATAATATAGACTTTCGAGTAGGACATGTTTTTAAGAGCAAAAAGAGTTTCAAACAAGTTGTTGACATTTATGCAATATGTGGGAAGCTGAACATAGCTTACAAGAGGTCTGAAAGTAAGAAAGTGTGTGCTTGTTGTGTTGAAGATGATTGTAATTGGAGGATCTACGCATCAATAAACAGCAGCTCTAATGGGAAGTTTGTGGTGAGGACTTTTGAGAGCACACATAGTTGTTGATGGAGTGGGAAATTTCGGTTGCATAATTCAAGAAAAATTGCTGAGACATTCATCAATGAGTTTATAGTAGAGCCACTAAAGGGTCATGTGGTCAAAGGAAGATTAGAAAAAGAACACATCAAAGTGTCGGAAGATAAATGCCAACGAGCTCGTGATCATTGTGTGAAATTTCTTGAAGATGAGTATGTAAAGAAACTTTCAAGAATGTTTGATTATGTCCTTGAGTTGCGAGAATTATATCTGGGATCAACTGTAATCCTTGGCACCAAAGGACAGATATTTGAGAAATTTTATACATGTTTTTCTGCACACGAAGACATGGATGGAAAGCATGTAGACCAATACTACATTTGGATGGAACTCATTGAAATGGCGTATAAAAGAACAATTGTTGAGTGCTATCGGTTGTGATGCTAATGATGAAAGAGTTGAAGATGTTGAGACATGATGTGCATGTGTGTATTGGACAATATTTGTCACATTGGTCACGGTAATATTTATTTAAATTGATAACTTTTTGTTTTTCTTTTCTATTTCGTTAATATCTTCTTATTGAATTTTTTGCAAGGCCTTTTTCCAAGACTGCACAAAATCAGATGTGGTGGAGAACAATATGAGTAAGTCCTTCAACGATGTTATTTCATTTGAGAGTCATAAGCATGTCATGGTTTTGCTGGAATTTTATTCGTCGTTACGTCATGAAAAACAACAATGATAAGCTAAAGGAAATTCAGAAGTACAAAGAAACCTTACCACCAAGAATCAAGGCTACACTTGAGCTGCGAAAGAAAAAGTCATTACAATGTCAAATATGTAGTTCCGGAAGAGGGGTATATGAAGTTGATCAAACTCGAAATAAGTATAGAGTGAATGTTCGCGGGTAATGTTCCATGTACCTGCAGACAATATGAACTGAGTGGAATTCCTTGTGCTCATATAATTAAAGCATTGTCTGAAGATGATAAGACAAAGAAACCAGAAGCATTGGTTTTGGAATGTTTCTCCACAGCAAAGTGGGCGGAAATCTATGAGACTTCTATCAATGTTATCAACGGAATCAACATGTGGAACAAAGATGTAGTAGTATTGCCTCCGCCTGACAAAATTTCCTAAAGGAAGACCATCACAAAATAGACGTCGACTTGGATAATGGGATACAGTGTCTAAATACAAGAAAAAACTGAACATGATCATGGTAACTACTTTGTTTTAGATAGTTATATATATATTTACATAATGTGTAACACTCATTTACTAATTGTTCCTTTTTGTCTCTATAGACATGCAGAAAGTGTGGGGCTTCAAGACATAACAAAAGAACTTGCAAGAATATGATGCCTTTAACTTCAGAACCTGCAGAAAAACAAGGGAGAGGTAGGCCCAAGAAATCTCCTGAAACTGCAGAAAAAGTCTCACAATGTATATGAAATGATATAAGAAGATGAGAGCACGTGTTGGTGAAGTTAGGTGGACTGCAACTAGAATGAAAGGAGATTAGGTTGCTGTTTTTGTGGATGTTTAGGATGATAGAGACACAAATGCTGGGCCTACGGAAAGACCAAAACGAGTTTGCAAGCCCACAACAAGGCTTATTGAAGATGTTTGATTAGATTTATGTTTCAGCAAATAAGGAGACATAGTCTCTGTATTTCTTTTAGTGTTCTGCAAATAAGGAGTGGTTTCCGACTTGTTAGGAAACATAACTCCACCTTCTCATTTTCAGTTGTAAGAGTGGTGATCACTCAATGTTGCTTCTTATAAATAGAAAAAGCCAAAAACAGAGGCGATATCAATTGCCCAAAACTGAAGTGTTTATGTGTTTACTCTTAAAATTACCGCTCTAAATCTGGGACCTATTAGTTGGTATCAGAGCATTGCTCTAACTTTGCTCTAACTTTGTTATTACTTTTATTGTCTTTTCCTTTCATTCACCATTGTACCAAGAAAATCAAAACAAAAAAATACTGAGACGTTGGGTCTTTTCTCCCATGCGGCTGAGTGATCGCTTAGAAGGACTTGAAGCAGGTCTCGGCATGATGCAGGATGAGATGAGCAGAATGCACGAGGCCATGACAGACAAATTCAGAGAAATTGAGGCTTCATTGCATCAAGTTGTTGAATCAGTGAACCACCGAGGGAGTCCAAATGCTAGCATAGGGCGAGGAAATCACAGACCTGTGAGTGGAGGGTCAGCTAACCGTGGAGATCCACCACATACCAACCCCTTTGCACCACCACCAGGGAGACGTGTAAAGCTGGGACTTTTCGAGGTTCAAAGGAGGACATATTACTGCTTGGATTAGTAAATCCAAACAATATTTTGCCTATCAAGACTTACCTATGGACCAACGTATACACTTCGCTTCTTATCACCTAGAAGATGAAGCCAACGAATAGTAGCAGGTAACATCGAAAGGGCTTAACGAAGAAGGAAATTTGGTGACATGGGAAGTTTTTGAAGAAGAGTTTTGGGCTCGTTTTGGACCAACGGGTGCAGAGGATTTTGATGAAGCACTTTCGAAAATGAAGCAAACGGGATCGTTAAGGGAATATCATCGAGAGTTTGAGAGACTACAAAATAAAGTCACAGTTTGGACTCAAAAGGCTCTCATTGGCACTTATGTGGGAGGATTAAGGGAAACTATATCAGACGCGATAAGGATGTTCAAACCCACGAGACTAAAGGGGACGATTGAGTTGGCTAGAATGAGAGACGATCAACTCCAACGTAATCGACACGTATCTGGGTATCAATCAACAACTCAAGGAGCATGGCTGCTACGACCAGGCGTACTCCCAGACTAGGTGAAAGCGAGAAAAGTGAACTTAAAAGGCTCACGTGGGAAGAGATGAAGACGAAACGTAGCTTGGGCTTGTGTTTTAGCTGCGATGAGAAATTTACTCCAGGGCATCGCTGCAAAAAACCACAACTTTTTCAAATGGAAGGATTATGTGAGGAGGAGGAAGAGAGCAATGGGGAGGAGGATTTTGGGGCAGACATTATGCTCACAGCGTGATATAAGAATGGACCAGCAGCTTGAACCGAAACAAGAAGAGCTTGGGGTACTTGGACCAGAGGAGCTAGAACAAGCAATGGACGTACCAAGTGGACCAATGACAAGAGCTAAGACACAAAGACTTCAACAAGCCATTGGCACAATGCTCAATCAGGCTGAAAGCAACCTTAACTCCATAGCTAATCCAACCACATTGGTTGTGATTCAAGCTAGCTAAGGGTTGTCTAAGAGAGGTGCATACACTTGCACTCTTTTTCCCTTAGTCTAGTTTTATCCCCATGGGTTTTCTAGACAAGGTTTTTAATGAGGCAATGTTGGATGCACTTATTCATCTATCCTCTTATATAACATGCTGAAAGGAATAAAGGGAAGACTAATTTCGACTAAGGCTTTAAGTGGACTTCTTCTAGTCTTTTATTTTATGTTTTGGGTTTTTGTACTTTCAGCCCATTCTTTTCAAGAGCCCATTTCGTGGCTCAACTTCCCTATAATTATGTTGAACCCTAGTTCCTTTCATTTTATCAAACATTTTATTCTAAAACTTTTCCCTCACTTGTTTGATGTGTATGATGTGTAATATCCATACAACTTGGATCTTGCCCTCGTGTGTCATATCCTGGGTGAATTCAAGCTGAAGATCAAGAGTTCTTCATCCCTCTTGATAGTTCAAATCGATCCACAAAGTGCTCCAAAACGGCTGTTCATCTTCACCATTGTATCTCCTTCACCCCTCAACAGAATCCGCTCAAACTGTATCACTAGTCTCATCGTCCAGTCTTTATTCCGCTGCCAAAATTTTAGGTCAATCCGAGTTGTTTAGAGGTTGATTTCGTTTATCACATCTAAACGTGACTCTTCGGTTTCCATTTTTGTGTTTTCCAATTTTCACAATCTCCTGGATTCACTCATGGATGCTCCTAACCCACTGTAGGAGTGTATCACAGCGTTAACGGGTTGGGACCCTCCAACGACGTTACGGGTTAAGGCGACGGTGAATCATCGTTGTTTGGTTGCGTTGATAGATAGTGGATCGACTCACAATTTCATCAGTGAGCGAGCCGCAAATCAATTGAACCTTCAAGCTTCACGAACACCATCCTTTCTGGTCAAAGTAGCTGATGGATATTTCATGCGCTGCCAACAAGTGTATCGAGAGGTAACATTGTATCTTGACGATGTCATTTTTACTCTTGACCTTTTTGTGTTACCTATGCGTTGTTTGGATATTGTGTTAGGAGTGCAATGGTTGTCACTCTTGGGCCTATGCTCAGTCCATGTCCTTTATGCGGAGCAATCATCAATACACATTACAAGGCCTTGGTAACTCAAAAATTAGCCAGGCCTAACATGAGGAAGTAGCAAAAGAGGCTCGTAATGGTCAAGCTTGTTTTGCAGTCACGATGTGTAATGACAATCACGTGGTCACCCAGCCGAATGACGACATGCTTCGTCTTCTCGCCAACTTCGAGGGTCTCTTCGCCGTACCAATGCAGTTGCCACCGGAGAGAGAAATTGACCACAAGATTGTGCTAAAGGAAGGTACCGAACCGGTAAATATCCGACCATATCGGTATGCCCATTTTCAGAAGGAAGAGCTTGAGAAACAAGTGGAGGAAATGTTACAATCGGGTCTGGTCCGACCTAGTACAAGCTCCTTTTCATCACCGGTCTTGTTGGTGCGTAAGAAAGATGGCTCTTGGAGGTTTTGCACCAACTATAAGGCTCTCAATACCGTGACGGATAAGGATCGTTTTCCCATACCCACGGTGGACGATATGCTCGATGAGTTGAATGGAGCAGTGGTTTTTACGAAGCTGGATCTTACCGCTGGGTATCACCAAGTCCGTGTACACCCACCGTGATGAGTCCCGACCTAACGGACCGAACGCGGACAACGAGATAGCCGAAGAACCCAGCCGCGGAACACAAAGATCAGTCCGAGCCCCGACCATTGACCCAGGGATCACCACTAGGTCCAAGACGGCTGCTCGGAATACGCAAGCCAAGTGCAACCTGTACGTGACCGAGTTCCTAATGTCGTATGATCCTCGATCATACGACCAGCCCATCCGCGACCCGAAGGAGGTTATCCGATCGGTCTTCACAATCTCAAGGTGTAGACCCTAAGCCGTTAAGGAAGTTGGGCACTCTTTTCCCTCACCTTGGTTTTGTCCCAAGTGGTTTCCCAAGGGAGGTTTTAACGAGGCCGGACACTTTGCGGATGGACGCGCAACTCCGCTTGCCGCGTCCATCTCTATCTTTATTTCTAGCTGTTAGGCTTGTACGACCTTTATTTCGCGTTTCTTTTGCCCACGTGTCTAGGGCTTCCGCTCTTTTATCTTTTCCTATTTAAGGGACCCTTATGTAATGTTTTGAGGTTGGCCTCTTTGAATGAAAAATCAGTTTATCCCTCTCGCTGCGTGAGACTCGCACCAAAACCCTTAGCCACCGTTGAACCGGGTTCCCGACGGCTAAGTAGACCGAATCGTGAGTAGAGCCACCACTCACGTGTCGTCTCTCGTTCCATTTGTTCCTCTTTTTCCCTTATCCCTCGTATCCACCTCTCGGAGATCTCGGCTGCCCCTAAGCCGAGACTCAAATCCACCCTTATCCATCATTCCAACTTTTCCCGAGTTTTCTCACTTCATTGTTGCCAATGATCGAACCCAAACCCCTCTGTGACCCTTGTGACGCATCAATTTTTGGTATCAGATCCGAAGACCCCCTCCCCCCACGGTTGTGTCTTTCCTTCTCTTTTCCTTCTTTGCGTTTTGGTTCTTGTTTCAAGTGTAATTTTTCTCATCGTCTTCTTTTGGCGGTGGAAAAAGTTGCTTCCTTTCGTGTTGTTCTGTGTTGTTTGTGTTCGCAAAGTTGAAACCTTGTTTCGGTTTTGTGTCAATCGCTTTTGAATCGGTTTTGTTTCTGTTTTCCTTCGAAGTTTTCCGGGTTTCTTCTTGAGCTTCGCCTTTGTGTTCTTGAGGTTTCGCTTTTTGTTCTATCTTTTCCTTGAGTTGAATCGAAAAGTTGTTTGCTTTTGTTGTCAAAGCTGTTAGTGGTGGCCTTGAAAACCACGTGTCCCATCGTGAGCCAGCGACGGCGTACTCGTTTGTCGCCTAGCCCTCCGATTGGCGGCTTTTCTTTTCTCTCTCCATTCATTGACCGCCTTTTTGCTTTTAACCATCTTCTCTCTCCAATCATTAGCTGTCAGTTTTTGAATTTCAAAAACGATCCGCTTTTATTCTTATCCACTCACCCGTGCTTGTCTTTTCCCGCAGGTAAGACGCGCAGCCGCAAACCGTACAGCCGCCGTCCCAGACGTGTACAGCCCAACCACCGTCCATGCCTCGTCGCCCGTACCACCGTCCGTACACTTTGCCCGGTGACCCTCCGCCGACGTCCCAACTTTTCGGAACACCGGAAATTGTACGGCGTCCGTACAAATTTTCCGATACATTGGAATCCATACGATCGTCCGTACCATGGCCGCCCAAGATCCTCCCAAGGTTCCGTCTCCCCCACCCGAGCTCGGAACTATCCTTCTGCAGATCCAGACCCAGCTAGGCCAGATCAATGAGCGCCTCAACCGCCTCGAGATCACTCGGCTAGTCGCCCCGCGAGTACCTCCGCACCGCGAACCACGAGTTCCTTTCCCTCCCGCCAGCAACCTGATCAAGGACAAGTGGAAGACTATTCAACTGAAGAAAGATCCAAACTACCCGAGGCGTGGACAACCCCGGCGAGACGAACATCGACCCATGGGTCCAAACCAAGTCGGACCCTCCTACAAGCTGTTCGTGCCCACCTTCGCGGGTAAGGTCGACCCGGAAGCCTACTTGCAATGGGAAGGTCGCATGGATAAAGTCTTTTCATGTTATAAATATCCGGATCAGTGACAAGTGACCTTCGCCGCAGCCCAACTCACTGATCACGCCCTTACTTGGTGGGATCGGGACGTCGATGACCGAAAAAGAAACTATGAGCGACCCATATCCAACTAGGCCGCCATGAAAGCACTTATGAGGCGACGCTATATCCCTCAATATTACAGCCGCGACTTACAAAGACGTTTTAGAAGGCTCACCCAAGGAACAAAGGGTGTTGAAGAGTTCGAGCACTTAAGAAATCGATTGCAAATTGAAGAAACTGAAGAGGCACTCATGGCTCAGTTTCTCGATGGCATGAATAAAAGAATCACTAGGAAGGTCGAGCGTCAAACATACAACGGCTTTGAAGAGATGTTGCACCGAGCCGTCCAAATGGAACAACAAATCAAAAGGAAGAATGCTATGGGCACTCGGACCAGAGGCCAAGGACTTCCAAGCTGGACCCCGAACACGTCTTCCTTCCAAGGAAACAATCGCGGAGCTGAGAATCCGAATGCCGCTCAAATCGAATCCCGCTTTAAGCCCCGCGAGAACCACTCCAATCTGCGACCCGAGTCGCGCCTTCAGCCTGCCGATGCAAGAACTCGGGACATCGAGTGTTTCAAGTGCCGAGGACGTGTTCACTATGCTCGAGACTGCCCAAACAAGCGGAACATGACCTTCACAGCTACAGGGGATTATAAGTCCCAAGACGAGGCCGACGATCCGCAAGTTCTTTCCGAGGAGGCCGAGTCGGAAGAAACCATAGTCGAACCCGAAGTCGGAGAGCTTCTCATGATCCGACGTGTGCTTAGTGTCAGCCCAACACCAGAGGAGTCCAATCAGCGTGACAACATCTTTCACACCTGATGCATGGTAAGCGGGAAGGTGTGTGGCTTGATCATTGACGGGGGCTCATGTACTAATGTCGTGAGCTCCTACATGGTCAAGAAACTCTCTCTCACAACCACACCCCACCCAAAACCCTATAGGCTTAAATGGTTGAATAATAAATCAATGATCGATGTCTTCGAACCAGTTTCTGTTGCATTCAATGTGGGACCTTATAAGGACCAAGTACTATGTGATATCGTGCTGATGCAAGCCAGCCACCTTCTGTTGGGTAGGCCTTGGCAATTTGACAAGAAAATATCCCATTGTGGCCACACAAACCAGTATCATTTCATTCATGATAAGAGATGCATGTGTCTTAAGCCGTTAACACCCACCCAAGTGAATGAGTTGCAATCAAACATGACTAAGGATCCGGACCTTAAAACTAATCTTTTGATTAATGTTGGGGATATTAGGAGGTCTCTTATAGAATCCTCTTGTCATATTTTACTGATGGTTTTTAAGGAGTTGATGTCCATAGATAAGGAAGACGCATTCATCCCGGAAGCTATCAAGGAGCTCATAAGCCGCTTCCAAGATGTTTTTCCCGAAGAACTACCCCACGGCTTACCACCAATTCGAGGAATTGAGCATCAGATAGACCTCATACCGGGAGCCCAACTGCCCAATCGAGCTGCGTATAGGGTCAACCCCACCGAGGCCAAATAGCTAGAGAGGCAAGTCGTAGACCTTATGAAGCAGGGATATGTGCGAGAAAGTCTCAGCCCTTGTGCCGTTCCGGTTCTTTTGGTACCTAAGAAGGATGGTTCGTGGAGGATGTGTGTGGATTGCCGTGCTGTTAACAATATCACCGTCAAATATAGGCATCCTATACCACGGCTGGATGACATGCTAGATGAGCTTGATGGGGCAAGCATCTTCACCAAGATCGACCTCAAGAGCGGGTACCATAAAGTCAGAATGAAGGAGGGTGATGAGTGAAAGACAGCCTTCAAAACCAAGCAAGGCCTCTACGAATGGCTGGCCATGCCGTTCGGCTTGTCCAACGCCCCGTCCACCTTCATGCGACTCGTGAACCACGTACTTTGACCCTTTATCAATAAATTTGTAGTGGTTTATTTTGATGACATTCTTATATACAGTCGCGACCTTGAGAACCATTTGAAGCATTTTCATTCTGTCTTGACAACACTTCGAGAAGAAAAGTTTTACGCTAACTTTAAGAAGTGTGTCTTTGGTTCTAACGAGTTGGTTTTTCTAGGTTTTGTTGTAAGTGCGCAGGGACTTCGAGTAGATCAAGAGAAAATAAAGATGATTGAAGAGTGGCCCACCCCAACAACGGTGAGCCAAGTTAGGAGCTTTCACGGCCTGGCCAGTTTTTACCGGTGGTTCGTTAAGGACTTTAGCACAATAGCCGCGCCTCTTACAGCCATCACCAAGAAAAATGAGGACTTCACATGGGGGCAAGCACAAGAGAACTCTTTCAGTGAACTCAAGAAGAGATTAACCCAGGCCCCACTCCTCGTCCTACCTAACTTCGAAAGGACCTTTGAAGTTGAATGCGACGCGTCCGGCATCAGAATAGGAGCTGTTCTAACCCAAGGAGGCAAACCCGTGGCCTATTTCAGTGAGAAGCTTCATGGCTCTACCTTGAATTACCCAACCTACAATAAGGAGCTTTATGCCTTGGTCCGAGCCATGGAGACCTGGCAACACTATCTCCTTCCTCGGGAATTCGTGATTCACTCGGATCACGAGACTCTAAAGTAGCTCCGCGGCCAGACCAACCTCAAGAAGAAGCACGCCAAGTGGCTGAAATTCATTGAGGCCTTCTCTTACGTCATCAAATACAAGAAAGACAAAGAAAACGTAGTGGTCGATGCCTTATCAAGGAGACATGCCTTAATCACGACCATGGAAGCAAGAATCTTAGGCTTTGAAGGAATCAAGGGTACCTATGAGACGGATCCAGAATTCGGGGCCAGCTACAAGGAGCACGGAAAAGGGGTATTTTCTCAATTTAATATCTCTGATGGGTTCCTTTTCCAAGAACGCAGGTTGTGCATCCCGGCCGGCTCCATCCGGACACTCTTGCTACAAGAAGCCCATGGCGGTGGCCTCACCGACCATTTCGGGGTTACAAAAACTCTAGAGGTCCTCAAAGAAAACTTCTACTGGCCCAAGATGAAGCGCATGGTGGAGAAGTTTGTAGGGCGCTGCATCACGTGCCGCACTGCTAAGTCCACGCCGCGACCTCACGGGTTATATAAACCCCTTCCGATTCTGAATGGACCTTGGATTGATTTATCGATGAATTTTGTGCTTGGACTGCCTAATTGCTATCGCAAGGATGCTATTTTTGTGGTTGTTGACAGGTTTTCCAAGATGGTCCACTTCGTGCCGTGCAACAAGCTAACAGACGCCACAGCCCTAGCCAACCTTTTCTTCCAGGAAGTGGTCAGATTGCACGGCCTACCTCGCAGCATCGTGTCGGACCGCGACCCAAAGTTCCTCGGGCACTTTCGGCGGACTTTATGGAGGAAAATTGGAACCAAACTTCTATATTCCACGGCGTGCCACCCGCAGATCGATGGCCAGACCAAAGTCGTAAACCGAACCATTGGGGCCCTAATCCGAACCACCGTCGCGAGCAACCAAGGAACTTGGCTCGAGCTGCTACCGCTTATGGAGTTTGCATACAACCAGTCGGTTCACTCCGCGACCAAAAAATCTCCTTTCGAGGTCGCTTACGGATTTAGACCCCTAATGCCTATGGACCTACTGCCTATACCATCTAATGAGATCGAATGCCAAGACGGGAAAGCAAAAGCTGAGCTAATCAAGAAGTTACACGCAGAAGTTTGAGAAACCTAGTCAGACGGACGGAGCAATATGTCCATAAAGCCAACAAGCACCGCAAAGCCATGATCTTCAAGTCAGGCGATTGGGTGTGGTTACATCTAAGGCCAGAACGCTTCCCCTAGTACCGAAAGGACAAACTCAGCCCAAGGGGAGACGGGCCGTTCCAAGTCGTCGAGAAGATAAACGATAATGCCTACCGCCTCGAACTCCCTAGTACGTATCGGACTTCAACCTCTTTTGATGTTGATGATTTGGTACCATTTGATGTAGGTGACGACTACGACGTTCTGAGGCCAGAACATTCTCAAGAGGGAAGGGATGATGAGTCCCGACCTAACGGACCAAACGCGGACAACGAGATACCCGAAGGACCCAGCCGCGGAACACAAAGATCAGTCCAAGCCCCGACCATTGACCAAGGGATCACCACTAGGTCCAAGACGGCTGCTCGGAATACGCAAGCCAAGTGCAACCTGTACGTGACCGAGTTCCTAAGGTCGTATGATCCTCGATCATATGACCAGCCCATCTACGACCCGAAGGAGGTTATCCGATCGGTCTTCACCATCTCAAGGTGAAGACCCTAAGCCGTTAAGGAAGCTGGGCACTCTTTTCTCTCACCTTGTTTTTGTCCCAAGTGGTTTCCCAAGGGAGGTTTTAACAAGGTCGGGCACTTAGGCGCATGGACGTGCAACTCCGCTTGCCACGTTCATCTCTATCTTTATTTCTAGCCGTTAGGCTTGTACGGACCTTTATTCTGCGTTTCTTTTGCCCACGTGTCTAGGGCTTCCACTCTTTTATCTTTTCCTATTTAAGGGACCCTTATGTAATATTTTAAGGTTAGCGTCTTTGAATGAAAAATCAGTTTATCCCTCTCGCTGCGTGAGACTCACACCGAAACCCTTAGCCGTCGTTGAACCGGGTTCCCGACGGCTAAGTAGACCGAATTGTGAGTAGAGCCACCACTCACGTACCGTCTCTCGTTCCATCTGTTCCTCTTTTTCCCTTATCCCTCGTATCCATCTCTCGGAGATCTCGGCTGCCCCTATGCCGAGACTCAAATCCACCCTTATCCATCATTCTGACTTTTCCCGAGTTTTCTCACTTCATTGTTGCCAATGATTGAACCCAAAACCCCTCCGTAACCCTTGTGACGCATCATATCGGATATACACAAGACTGCCTTTCGGACACGCAATGGACACTACGAATACCTTGTCATGCCATTCAGATTGTGCAATGCGCCTTCTACGTTCCAAGCACTAATGAACATAATATTCAGGCCGTTCTTAAGAAGGTTCGTTCTAGTCTTTTTTGACATATTAATTTACAGTCGATCATGGGATGAGCATTTGGTCCATGTTCGAATGGTTTTGGAGATCTTGCAGCAACAACAATTGTTCATCAAAAGGAAGAAGTGTGAGTTTGGTAAAGAGGAATTGGAATACATGGGGCATATTATATATGGGGCTGGTCTGAAGGTGGACTAGACAAAGATTCAGGTAATGATTGATTGGCCAGCTCCAACAACAGTCACCAAGCTCAGAGGATTCCTTGGCCTTACGGGCTACTATAGAAAATTTGACAAGAACTATGGCGTGATAGCTCGACACCTCACCAACCTCCTCAAAAAAGGTAGATTTGTGTGGGATTCTACAGCTGATGACGCCTTCAATAAACTCAAGACAGCGATGTTGACTACTCCAACGTTGACGTTGCCGGACTTCGACTCAATGTTTGTTGTGCAGACTGATGCATCGGGAGAAGGCAGTAGGGCAGTGTTATCTCAAAAGAACAAACCAATCGCATATATGAGTAAAGCATTGGGCGTGGCTAAGCGAGACTGGTCTACATACACAAGAGAAATATTGGCCATTGTGGTTGCTGTACGTTTGTGGAGACCTTACTTATTTGGTCGACATTTCCATATTCAAACCGTTCAACGAAGTCTCAGGTTTTTGCTCGACCAACGCATTCTTACGCCAGAACAACAAAAATAGGTGGGACAACTTTCAGGTTGTGATTATGAGATTGTTTATCATCCAGGGTCGACAAATTCAGTTGCAGATGCGCTCTCACGAAGGTCAGATACTCCAATTCTTAATTCCTTATTTGTGCAGCATTCATCGATGTGGGACGAGTTAAGAGAGAAAGCCAAATCAGACACATATTTGATCAAGTTGAAACACATGGCAGAAACTACTAATGGGCCTTATTCTGTGTGTAATGGACTTGTGGCTTATAACAACAGGATTGTGGTGTCACCAAAGTCTCCTTGGGTCCATACGTTGCTACATGAATATCACAGCACAAAAGTAGGTGGCCACTCTGGAGCTTTGCGCACGTTTGAGAGATTGGCACGACACTTTTATTGGCCAAAAATGCAACGTCTGGTCCGTGAGTATGTAGCATTGTGTGACACCTGCCAGTGAGCCAAAGCAACCACGTTATCGCCGGCGGGTCTTCTGCAGCCGTTACCAATACCAAGTCAGGTTTGGGAGGACATCTCCCTTGATTTTATTGATGGCCTTCCAAAATCAGACGGCTATATGTCTCTCCTTGTTGTCGTCGACTGTCTTACCAAAGCCACACATCTGATTCCCCTCACGCATCCTTATACCGCCAAGTCAGTGGTCGCTCAATTCATTACATATGTATTCAACCTACACGGTCTGCCCCCGCTCTATTGTCAGTGATCGCGACCCAATCTTCATCAGCCAATTTTGGAAGGAGTTCTGGAGATTGACAGGTACTACTCTCAACTTCTTCGGCATATCACCCTCAATCTGACGGTCAAACGGAGGTGGTTAACCGGTGTATCGAGCAATTTCTACGTTGTTTCACACACAGCCAACCTCGCCAATGGAGTGCACTAATTCCTTGGGCCGAATATTGGTACAACACCACTTATCATGTGTCGACAGGTTTGACTCCATTTCATGCCGTTTATGGGAGACCACCAGTGTCTATTCCTGCTTATGATAATGGCTCAACGATGTTGGATGAGCTCGATGAGCAACTTCGTTCTCGTGATGAGATTTTTGTCGGATCTTAAGGTCTCGTTGGAGAGATCAGTTCGCAGGATGAAAGACACCGCTGATACTAAGAGGCGTGATGTTCATTTTACTGTGGGTGACTGGGTGTATTTGCGCCTTTAGCTGTATCGCCAAAAATCTGTCTTCCGGAGGACCTCGCAGAAGCTAGCAACACGCTATTATGGACCACTCCAAATTGAAGACAAGATAGGACATGTGGCTTACCGTTTGAAACTTCCTGAAGGTTCACACATCCATAATGTCTTTCATGTATCACTCCTCAAGGAACGTATTGGCAACGACACACCATGTATGGGTACATTACTGCCAATGCGCATCAATGGTGCTCTTCGATTTTCTCCCATTCAGGTGCTTGAGGTTTGTGTATCTCAGGCAGGAAAAGGGCAGAAACATGAGTCTTTGATACAATGGGAAGGTCTGCCACGAGAAGATGCGACTTGGGAAGATACCGATCAGCTCCACACCAGTTTTCCAAATCTTGAGGACAAGATAACCATTGGGGAAGGGAGTACTGTCAGAGACACAAATGATGGGCCTACAGAAAGACCAAAACGAGTTCACAAGCCCACAACAAGGCTTATTGAAGATGTTTGACTAGATTTATGTTTCAGCAAATAAGGAGACTTAGTCTCTGCGTTTCTTTTAGTATTTTGCAAATAAGGAGTGGTTTCCGACTTGTTAGGAAACATAACTCCACCTTCTCATCTTCAGTTGTAAGAGTGGTGATCACTCAACATTGCTTCTTATAAATAGAAAAAGCCAAAAAACAGAGGTGATATCAATTGCCCAAAACTGAAGTGTTTATATGTTTACTCTTAAAGTTACCGCTCTAAATCTGGGACCTATTATAGGATGCTAGCAAATGATTAAGTTTTTGTGAATGATGTTAGGATGCAGGTTTAATAAACGATGTTAGGATCAGGTTTTGTGAATGATGTTAGGCTGCAGGTTTTTGTTAAGCTAATCAAATGGGTTTTGTCAAGTTATGTTCATCGAGAGGAGTAAACTTCTTCGAAGATTATCTAAATTAAGAATTGAAGTTATTGTTCTTTCACTTAAATAAATTCTAAATCTGCAGCAAACACAAATTTTTTCTTTTCTATTTGGCTTTTAAAGCTGTTTTAAAGAATAGTTCAAAGCATTAGTATTTTGAAATTATAATGAAACGGTGCGTTTTCGCTTCTGCTAGCATTTAGACAACCGGGTTTTTGCTTCTATATGTGCTACTAATTTTTATGAGGTTTCAATAAAAATGTCGTTTATTCCGAGGGTTTAATTGGTGAAATCTCAAACCCTCATAGTTTTTTTCAAATTTTTTAATATTTAAATAGTATTATATTTTTCTCTAGTTTAAAAGTAATTTTTTAAAATGAAAATAGAATATATTTAGGATATTCTCTTTTACAGTAAAAATTAAAAAAAAATATTAAAGTAAAATACATTTTTATTATAAAATTCTTCTAGTTTAAAATAAAAAATAGAGAAATATATTAAAGATGGTCTAAAACAAAGCAAACCCTTGTTTTCTTCTGCTTTTCTGAATTTTTCCTAATATATCATACACAAACTTTTATGATCTCTTACTTTGGTTAGTTTCGAAACAAATATTTAGTTATCGTTTATACTAATATTTCATGAGTTTTTTTCAATATAGTAATCGTTTGTTTTTTTTTTTTGTCAACTAATAAGGTATATGTATTTAAAATCAAAATAATTTTTCAGGTGACTAAATGAAAACAATTAGCATTTTCGTATTTGAAAAAAATTGAATTTTGTTCTAAACTAAGATGATGATTCAAATGTCATTTAGCCTAGTGGCAGACAGTAAGTCCACTTATAGCAGCGCATTTGCATAACCCAGGATCGAGTACTCCTATTTACATTAGGTAGGAATTTGACTATTAGGTCGGTCAGATGTGGTTCAATATAATATGTCGTTGACAAAAAAGAAAACTAAGATGATGATTTTCTTAGAAACTACTAGACCACTAATCGCTATTTAACCCAATAACATACTAATATTTGTTTATTTATATATTTTATATGTTTTATTTATACACATTTTTTTGTCAACCAACTGATTCTATCCATTTAAAAGTTTAAGATTACATCAGCATAATAGAAGATACAAATCATAGAACTACAATACATAAAAGATAGATAAGAAACATTCACTCAAACACTCTGAATATTTTGAATAAAAGTGGAAACTGCATTCTCGTCTCTAAAGAGAGTTTTGAAGCATTCATAGTTTTGTTGCCATAATAGATACTTGAACAAGCCAAATAGCTAATCAATTTCACTGATCGTATTATACTTTGAAGAGGTTTCTCTAAACCAGAGAAGATTGATGAAATAAAACTCTACATAAAAGAAGAATCGATTAGGTCTAACATTCTCTTAAGAGAAACTAATCTAAACAATGGACTTTGGAATATTTAATCTTAAATTTTCTAGGGCCCACAGAATTGAAATTGTGTTCAAGAGCCCAATTTCTAATAAGCAATAGAGAATACATTGTAAGAGGCCACCTCCATCTCCATGAATATTTGGCCCACCAAAATCAGTCCACCAAGAAATCCATAAGATAATGGGTATGTGAAGAGTCTAGGGTTAGCATCCCTAGTTCAATATTGTTGCCGGAGATGAGTTACCAGCCCGCCGCCAATGGAGCAGAGTCACGCAACACGATCTGCAAGGGCTCTCAGAAGGGTCGACATTCCGGCTAGAAAGCACGACGGGAGAGCCATTCGAGCGGTATAATAAAAAAGGCGGTAGAACGAGAGGGGGAGGAGGAACAGAGAGACTCAGTGAAGACTGTAATCTTAAATCCAGCGGAGAGAGATGGAGTTGCATCTGTTCAAGATTTTTCCGTCCTCGAAGAAAAACACATTACCGATAATCATTTCCATCAGAATAAAAGACCAGAACAGAGGAAATACAAGAAGGAGACAAAAATGGTGGAGAAATAATTAGACAAACACACCGACAACTATAGAGGAAAAGGCAAGTGTAGAGATTAAAAGCGGAAACAACTGCAAAAGAGATCAAATCGAGCGAAAAGCGGAAACATAATATTCTACTCTCTCTCTCTCTCTTTCTCTCTGCCAGCAAACATCCATTGGAGCTCCTCACTGTACGGCTCAATAGAGAGAAATTGGATAATTGTCATCTTTAATCTCTCTGTTGCCAAGTTTTTGACTTTTCGAAACCTAGAAATTCAACTTCCTTAAATTTTCAAACATCAAAATTTCTCGGTCGTCTCTTTCTCGAGAAAGAGGGAGGGAAAATAAAAAAAAAAAAAAAAAAAAGGAAGAAGAAGATTCTAGAAAGATCAATGGAAGGCTCAAGCGCATGGCAAGGATTGATCCTTGTAGGTATTGTCACATGGATCTGTCTTTCTTCCTATTTGAATTTGACCCGTAAATTTAGATCTCTTCTACAACCATGGGTCGTTCGTCAAGTCGTTGGTGGTGTTCCTCTCATTCTCAGAATCCAGGTTCTCCATTTTTCCAAATTTTATAGTTCCAAATTTGATTTTTTGAATTGTGATCAGTAAAGTTTCTTTTCAATTTTGGTTTTCCAGAAATATCAAAATGGAGTGTTGGATGCTTTCTTCTCAGGGATTTCATGTGTTGTGTCAGTGCCATTTTACACGGCTTTCTTGCCTTTGCTCTTTTGGGTAACAACCCAAACATCTTCTTGAACATAAAAGTTGAAAGCTTGTAGTCTTAGATAAACAATAGCTTCTAAATATCAATGTAATCGTAACCGTGAGAACTACTAATCGATGAGAGTGTAATGACAGAGTGGACATGGTAGATTGGCTAGGCAGATGACCCTCTTGATAGCTTTCTGTGATTACTTGGGAAACTGCATAAAGGTATAACACATCCTCTTAGGTTACAAGTTTTTTAAAAAGCAAGTGTTGGTTTTTATAAATCTTCTGTATTTAGGATGTTGTATCAGCTCCTAGGCCAAGCTGCCCACCGGTTAGAAGGATTACTGCGACAAAAGATGAGGAAGACAATGCAATGGAATATGGCTTGCCTTCTTCTCATACTCTCAACACGGTTTGTTTGTCTGGGTATGTTGTCCGCAATATGTTAACTTGGTTTTCTGTAGAATCGCATTGTTATTTCTCGGTATTACAACACTATGAGAAGATAAAATCAGCTAAAAGCTATAAACGGTATGAGAAGATACTATTCTTCCAATGTATCAACTGACAATACTGAGTGTTGTTTATTCTGATAAATGCATACAGAAGCATTTAGTCTTATTTGTTGCGAACAAAACTCCCTTTGCCAATGTTGCTGTGAGTATAGAAGTTTTGACACTTTCACCATTATGGGCTGTTGTTTCAGATATCTATTGCATTATGTGTTATCCTCTTTGGAACCCGAAAATGTGTCTATCCAATACTATGGATTTTCCCTTGCTTGTTTCTTGGTAGCCTTAATCGCCTTTGGTAAGATCCAAACTCAAACCAGATATACACACATTTCTTATATAAGTATTTGAATTCCTCAGTTGACATAACTGTTTTACTTCCTAGGAAGGATTTACTTGGGTATGCATAGTGTGGTCGATATTATTAGTGGTCTTGCCATAGGAGTCCTGATTCTAGGTCTCTGGCTTACTGTCAATGAGACAATCGATGATTTCATTACCTCAAAACAGAATGGTAAGCATCACTGCTCATTGTTTGACAAATGCTTAAACTTGCACACATCAAATAATAGAGAAGTAATGACTCTGGATTGTGCAGTTAGCTCCTTCTGGACTGCTCTGAGTTTCTTGTTTCTCTTTGCGTATCCAACCCCTGAGCACCCAACTCCAAGCTACGAGTATCATACAGCCTTCAACGGGGTTACACTAGGAATTGTGAGCATTGAAAACCTTCCTGTAATGCATTAGTGTTCTGGTATATTTCGACAATGGCCATAATTGATGATATTGAATTGTCTAGGTGGCCGGAGTCCAGCAAACATACAGCCAATTCCACCACGAAGCAGCTCCAAGAATCTTCTCACCAGAGCTCCTGATTTCATCTTACCTTGAGAGAGTGATGGTGGGGATACCAACGATACTCTTAGTGAAAGTCTGCAGTAAACCCTCGCAAAATGGACTATACCAACACTATCCAACGCACTTGGAATTCCAATAAAATCCAGCACGTACATTACCAAACTCAAGCTCGACAACAGTTATGTGAAGAAAACAGACGACATTAAGAACTCGGATGGATATTTGCAAAAAGTATGCGAGTTTTTGAGCCAAGGCTCGTTTGATATTGACACTGGTATAAGATTCTTCCAATACACAGGCCTTGCCTGGTCCGTGGTAGACCTTGTTCCTACGCTAATCTCGTACCTTAACTTGTAGTAACAGTTGCTGTGTTGTTTTATAGAATCAATCCTTGTACATGACATTGTTCATCAGAATATAATCGCTTGACAATACTCACTCTGCTTTGTGGTAACTTGAATGAACTATGAGCAGCTTTCGATCAAAAAGTGCAAAAGCAGAAATATGGACGGAAAGGGAAGAATTACGTGAAATAAATCGGAATAATATCTCACAATAAACAGATTCTGATGAAGAAAGGAGCTAAATAAGTTCAGCCAAGCACAAATGTTCATGAGAAGTTTATAAGGGAGAGGGCTACATTGACCTCTTTACCTATATTACACTATTCCAAGGGAGAGGGCTACATTGATTTTAAGGAGAAGCAACCTGGAACACAAATGCGTTGTGAACCAAATGGAATAAGCAGGGATCTTCAAAAACTAACAACCGGACTTTGCAGCTGCAGGAGGAGCAGAGTGTCTTTATAGGAAGTAGTCAGGTGTCCTTCGGGTTACATCTGGCTCTCCTCTCCTCGGTGCCGGTTCAAACTGTTTCATTATTTAGACTATTAGTTTTCCAGAAAAGAAGTTTAAACAATGATTTATAAACATAGTCTGGGAAAAATACCTGAATGAAAGCGTGGTTCCTGCAGTCATCGACCTCAAGAATTGAGGCCATGTTTCCACAGCGATAGCAATAGTTTGGTGCGCTGAATATAGTAACCACCTTTTGCTCCTGTCAACGAAAATACATTTTTACACAATGAGCAAAGAATCTTAGGTTTGCTAATCTATGCAAGGAGAAGGAGTTTGTTTGTATTACGTGTGCCCAGTTGTATCCATCCATAACCAGCTGATGTGCTCGGGCGATCAGTTTTAAGTTGTTAGTGTGATTGAATTGTTCGGAAATGTCCTGCGGAAACATATAAAAAGAAAGCCAATCACACACTAAAGTGAAACAAAACAAAAAAAAAGAGGAGACTCAGGCCAGGTTCTAAACTGAGGCTTTTTAATCTAATACCTGACCAAATGTGTATCCGGCACCACGAGGAGATATTCCCCAGCCACATCTGTCATCAGGATCAGACCATAATAAGTCACACATAGGCCCTTCATGAGGAACTTCTTGAACTCGATCAAAGTTCCTGATGTTGTCAAGGGTCTCAATAGATGGTGACAATCCACCGTGGAGACAGAATATTTCCGATTCCACCTGCAAACAATAATACAAGACATGAGATGAACAGGCTTGTTATATTTCGGAGTTACAATCCTTAAGAAACATCTGCTTAATCGGCATGTTATCCTTAAGAGATTGTCCACTTTTGCTCTAGTATGAATAAGTAGCAAATGCAATTAATCTTGTCATTTACAGTAATTCACAATACAAACCATCTCAAACTAAGGTGAAACTTGCCAATCAAAATATGCTAACACACACACACACACACACACACACAATGCATCAAAAGATCCAATCTTCTGAATTGAATATTGAGAGCTCCGAAACAGACAATCGGTCCTCGATGATATAGGTGAGTCCCAACTTCACAAAATGAAAAAGTACTAACCAAGGCTGTCAGTGGGAAATAATCAAAGAGGTCCGTAAATATTTTCCAAACATTTGCATTGCCATACCTGCACGTGCAAGCAAGCTTTGTTAAGCAAATTGCAGACAATATAACAAAGCTTATACGCCTAGAAGGAGACCTATCTTATCAAATTCATTTTTCTTAGCACTATCATCTAACAGCAACTAAGGTATGAAAAGTACCTGAGAACAGTCAAAAAAGCAGAGCAATATTAATCTGGAAGATCAATAGAAACTAGCTCGGACTAGGAGAAAGAGATACATTTTCTAATTTAAATGCACAGCAACAACAGAGAAACTAGCTAGGACTAAAAGAAAGAGCAATTTAATAAAGACGTGCTGAATATTATTTAATAAAGATGTATCATGACATGAACAAAACGAATTTTCAGCTTATACAGCATAAGGAAGTTCGTCAGGAGACTTACTTTCGCAGACATTCATCGTAAAATCCATAAACCTGAGTAATCTGCCAGAGCGAAACAAAAAGCGTATAAAACCATGAGTCAAATAAAAACTTTGTGAAGAAAGTTGCAACGTATAAAATATAGGAATAACTCAGTTGACTTGTAAATCTATACAGCATAGACTAAATAATTACATTTTAACCATGAAAGGGTCTTATCTAAAATTTCAATGACAGAAAACAGAAAAAGTATGTCAATAGACTCAATACTCTTTACCTTAGAAGGTGAAGGAACAAGTAGAGACAAAGGGATAACTTAGAACAAAGTTAGTTTACCTGACGACTCTCATGGTTCCCTCTAAGAATAGTAATTCGCTGTGGATATCGTACTTTTAGACCAACTAACAGCTGCAAACAGAATTTTAAAGAAAGACTATCACCATAGCAAATCAAATACCCACATTAAGAAGAGAAAACATCCAGAATGGAAACAGTACCGTAACAGTTTCGACAGAATAATATCCACGGTCGACATAGTCTCCCATAAACAGATAGTTAGTATCAGGACACTGCAAAATATTGTAAGGTGAACATTCATCAGTTTTTAAGAAAACTGGTAGTAGATGAACAACAAAAAACCAGAACCAGAAACGAAAGTTAAGCACTACTTTCAAATATAACCCCAGAGAAAAGGCTCCAAATAGTTCTGATTATTCAGTGAGCATCCACTCAGACTTTATATTCCCCAGCCAGAACTAATAATTGCTAGAAAAGATAGATGCTGAATAAAAACAAAACTTGCATCTTTCTGTCCATTGTGCATCTCAGTATGTTTATAGAAGTTACCTTTCCCCCTATACGGAAAAGCTCTGCAAGATCATGGAATTGTCCATGAATGTCACCACAGATGGTGACAGGGCTTTTAACAGGCTGCATACAGGAAAACATTCAAATTAAGCCTTCTCAAAGTAAACAACATTAATGTGTTCTTAAATGAATTGCGGCTAGTTACACAATCTATCAAATAGGAATTATAGTTGGCAAGAGATGCAAGACCAATAACTCACCTGAACGTTGCTCTCATCCATCAAGATCTCCTTAGCTTTCTCACATAATGCTCTAACCTAAGCAAATCAAACAACACTGCACATGATAAATTCCCCTTTTTCTGCTTTTTTTCTTCCTAGAGTGATAAACTTCAAATTAAAATGTCAAATTAAAGACACCAATTTCACAGAAGCAGCAAACGAAAAGATCTTTACAGCCAAAAAGACTTTTTACAGCTATTGAGCAGTTTTCCCGCGATATTAGCTCCAGAAGGTAATGTATCGAGCTGCAAACTCTCGCTCACACCAGTAAAAGCTATTATCATAAGATATAAATCCTCCAATTGAAAATCCCACAATGCATCTGATTGATGGAAACTTACTTAGGTAATCTATTCAAAACGATAATCTTGGCTGTGGCTCAGAAAACCCACAATACAAGGCGCATCAAATGCGAGTTAATCACCAATTCAGAACCCAATATAGCCTCTTGAAACAATGAAATGAAATTCAATGTTTTTCAACATCTAAAACTGATGTGAAAATGAACACCCTGGGAATATTTACATAGCTCGAGAGCTCTATTTATTCCAAAACATATTCTCGACAAATCAGACATCAAATCGGATGATCGCATACTCAGAAAAAAAAAACCGACATTACACTAGAAACAAAATGTGAGATCCAATCATCGAAACGTCACAAGTTCACCCCAAAAACCAAACTACCGAGTACAGATCCAGTTTGAACGGAGAGAAACGTAAAGGTGCAAAGAAAACCATAATCTAAGAGAATCGCATGCACCTGTTGCTCCGAGAGGGGCTTGCACTGCATGAGCTGAGAGATCTGCTCATCTAGATCGAAGGTAGCGTCCGTCGGAAGCGAATTCGCGCCCATAGCTTAGGTACTGCGTCTTCGTTCTCTTCCCTTCTAGTCAGATCCGGAAAACAGATCAGAAACCAGGAAAAGGTTTCCAGATTAGGGACAGCCCTAACCCTAAATTGGATGGATTCTGCGTATTCTTCGCTTTTTCTTTTCTCTCTCTCTCGCTTCGTGTGCAGACTGAGAGGAAATCGAAATGGGAGGGGCGCGTGAGCAAAGAGGCGAGTGGGTTTGTAGCTCTCGTATGCGAAATTACAGAAAAGCCCTTCTTTTCTGAGATCTAATAAAGGATAATTAAAAAAAGGGATTATTGTAGAAATATTACATTTTTCTACTCAAAATTATGTTTTAAGATTTTTTGTGAGCTTTTTTAGAAGATTATCGTTTTATGTTATTTTGAACAATTTTACCTTTATTTCTTTCTTCTCCGTATTTTTAAGTTTTTCTTTTTCTCCTCAAAATTTTCAAATACAAAACACTTAATACTACATAAAATTATCAATATTATACCCTAAACTTCTTTCTAAAAACCTAAAACCAGGACAAAATATTAGACTTTCTTTTGATTTCATATCTTTTGTTCAATTTCTTGCTTTTTTTCTATAAAATTTTCAAACTCAATAAATTTAATAATATATAAAATTATTAAAACTAAACCATAAACTCTTTTTTTTTTTGACAACAAACCATAAACTCTTTAAAAAACCTAAACTCAAGAAAAATTATTAAAAATTAAAAAATCATAGTTAAAAAAAATAGTTCATCAATACAAGAATTGAAAAAGATGATGCCAAGATGAACTTTTCACAAAAAATGATGATATTTTTATAAAGATTGTGAAAAGGTCCATTTTCAAAGAAATGAATAGATTCAGAGACACTTCGTTTTGGTCATGTTATAAATTATAGGATAAAACTAATTTATTGTTTATAATTATCCTTAAAATATGATTAAGATGGGTTTTGTTACAAATATATATATATATATATATATATATTTTAAATTAATAAAATTAATGAAGAAATTCTAAAAAATGCTAAAACTTTTAGAAATATATATGTTGTAAATTCGGTTATTGATTCGGTTTCGGTTTGAGTTTGGATTCGATTTTTCTGGTACATAGATTTAGGACATATTCTGGTGTTTGTCAGGTTTAGTTCATCTAATTCAGCATTTTGGTTATTTTGATTTAAGTTTTATTCAAATATATTTATTTCTTAAATAAAGTATAATTCAGTATAAATCGAACTTGGGTTTGACTATTTTTATTAAAAAGTTCAAAATTAAAATGATTTTTATGATTAACTCTTTTTAATCTGGTTCTTGCTCAAGTTTAAATTCGATTTTCAATATATAAATTTAGAATTCATTGGAGTATTTTATCGAGTTCGGTTTGTGATTCGAGTTGATTTCGGTTCAAGTTATTAATCTTTAGAATAGCATCAACACGGATCTAAGAAGTAAATGAATAAGGATCAAGAAAAATAATCGAATCTCACGCTATAGCATGGGTACAAATATGAGATATTGTTCACAAAAGTTCGATGTCTGAAAAAATTCTAACATGGCGGGCCAAGTAATTTTTTTTATGATTAAAAGCACGAGTGATGGGATCTTCGACCGCAATGATCTACCTGAAGACGATTTAACCCGAGAAAGTCGAGATGAGAAGGAATCTAACCAAAACGACTTGGCTAAGCCTAACATAAATACCACAAATGATCTAAAGGAACTTGAAGAGTTTACAATAATTATATCTCAGGTATTGATCAAGATGAATAAAAAAAAAAGATAGGTGACAAGCTAAGAAGAAGAAAAACACAAAGTTGGAAAAGTCAACAGTTGCTGGAAAAGTCAATGGTCGGTGGTCATGAACCGCGGGAAGGCCATCGGGTCGAGAGGCACGTACTGCGGAAAGGTTTTCATGTATCGCGGTATAAGTTCAACAGACAGATGGGAAAGTCAATGTACGGGTTGTATACTGCGAGTAGTTGATGGGTCGAGAGACACATACTTCTGGTGGAGACGCAGACATAGCGCGGGTCGAGATCAATACATACCGCGGGTCAAGATCAATACATACCACGGGTAGGATCTAGTATGTACCGCGGTCGAGCTCAAAACGTAATGCGGGATGAAATCTGCATGTACCGCGGGTCGACACAACGGTACTGCGGATCGAGAAAAACCTTATCGTAGGACGAGGGAGTTCCTACCAAGGTCTGAGTCAACGCTAGACAAGAAAATTCAACACCCCCAGAAACTTCAAAAATACCTGAGGGCGCGGATGCGGGGAGTTATCTCATTAGTCTATATATGTGTTATGGTCCCCTCCAAGCCATAATCTGACCGTTGGAAACCAGGAAACCGTTGGCGCCTAAAGTAGACACATGACCTCCTTTTTCTCTTGGATCAATGCAAGGACGGGTCACTATCAGCGCTTTTGACTGCTAGGGAAAATCAATCTAAGAGAACATAAAAATCTGTACACTCAAATCTTCTCTCAATCTTTTATTATGATTCTGCAATTCTAATATTGTATCAAAGCAATCTTGATCCAAACTATTTTCTCATATTCTCTTCATCTTCGATTACTCTAATCTTTTTGCAAATCTTAACCCATAGACAACTCGAAATCTCTCTACATCTCGGTGGTCTTAAAGGGACCAAACTATTTGTTGTGGGCAAGAACCACAAAATCTGTTTTGCGCAGCCACGGGTTATGGAATCACATTGAGGGTCCAAACTCAAACCCATCTCAAGCTGCGCCAAAGGGAAAAAACAAGAAAGAAAGCTCGGAAACGACCGTTGAATCCGACAAAAAGTGCTCTCAAGACGACCAAACCATTTTTGTTCTTATCCAAAATTCCCTAGACCCTACGATTCATGAAGCTTACTCATACTCTGAAACTTTTAAGGAGATATGGGAAACCCTCACCAAAGTCTACGACAAAATCTCAAATGTTACTAGGGTTTTTGAAAATCAAAAATCACTCACCAATCTCTCTCAAGAAGGTCTTGAGGTCACCAAACATTTCGGAAAATGGAGAAGCCTTTGGGCTGAGTTGGAAATGCTAAGGCCAACTATGATAGATCCAAAGATTCTCGGTGAAAGAAGAGAACAAGACAAAGTATTTAACTTACTTCTCACACTTGACTCAACCTACTCGAATTTTATCAAGCATATGCTAAGGACGGACAAACTTCCAACACTTGATGAAGTTTGCACCCATATCCACAACGAGTAAAGATCTCTCAGATTGTTCGGAGGAAGGGCTGGTCTTCTTACAGCAAGTAGAGTGAGTTACAAGCATGAAGAAAAGAAGACCATTGTATGTGACCATTGCAAGAAAAGGGGACACATCAAGGAAAAATGTTGGTTGCTTCATCCCCATCTCAAACCGGCAAAATTCAAGGAAACACCAAGAGCAAATATTTCCCAAGAAACCCCGGCTAAACACAAAGGGCCAAGCACATCCAACCAAGAACTAGTAGCCGTTTCTCATGCAACCAAGCAAGAAAGCATTCTCAAACAATCCGACATTGAGGTTCTCCTTAAATTCCTTAAGGAGTTCGATATTACAATTCTATCTTATAAGGGTATAAACTCATTTATTATAGATTCAGGTGCATCTCATCATATTATATGCAATCTGGAGTTGGTAAATAAAATAAAATCAACCATAGGAAATGTGGTTATAGCAAATGGATCCAAAATACCGGTTAAAGGAATTGGAACCTTAGAATTATTTGATTGAAATACGAAAGCCTTTCTTATACTGGAATTTGCATCACATCTATTAATCGTAAAAAGAATTGCTTCTGATCTTGATTGTTATGTTATCTTTGGCCCTAAAAATGTGAAATTTCAGGATATTAAGAGTGGGATTGTCATTGGTGAAGGCATAGTCAATGATGGATTATACTTGAAGACACCAAGTTTATCTCTAATATTTCGCATGCTTTACATTCGATTTGTAGTTCGGATAGTATAGTTTTGCATGCTAGATTGGGTCATCCCCATGCTAGGGCTCTCAAACTTATGTTACCAAGAATGTCTTTAGATAATCATAGTTATTAGACTTGTATCCTAGGGAAATATTGTAGAACCGTGTTCCCTAATTCATCAACACTTTATGAAAAATGTTTTGATCTTATTCATTTGGATGTGTGGACATCACCATCATTATCTAGAGAAAGGGCTAAGTATTTTGTTACGTTTATTGATGAAAAATCAAAGTACACTTGGATAACTCTTCTTCCGTCAAAAGATAGAGGCTTTAGTGCCTTTAAATTTTTTGAATCATATGTAACTAATCAATTCAACGCTAAAATGAAGGTACTAAGAACCGACAATGGGGGAGAGTACATGAGTCACTCCATTCAAGAACATCTTACAAAGTAAGGAATACTTAATCAAACAACTTGTCCCTATACACCCCCCAACAAAACGGTGTGGTCGAGAGGAAAAATAGACACTTGATGGAAGTAGCTAGCTCAATGATGTTTCATAGGAGTGTTCCAAAGAGTTATTGGGGAGATACGGTTAACATAGCATGATATCTTATCAATCGCATACCTACCAAAATTCTCCAAGACAAATCTCCTTTTGAGATACTAAATAATTCTAAATCATCAATTGATCATTTACGTGTTTTAGATTTATATGCTCTGTGTTAGTACCCGGGAGTTAAGGAACAAGTTGGAGTAAACAAGCAAAAAATGTGTGTTTTTAGGCTACTGTACTACACAAAAAGGATATAAGTGCTTTAGTCCCTAAGAAAAATGCATGTATGTGTCTCGGAATGTCAAGTTTATGGAAGAAAGGGGTTACTTTCATGACAAAAATTGGGACAACCTCAAGGGCTTTTCTACATCATCAATGGATCGATCCACATCCTTAAGGATCATATCTCGGTATCAATTGACAAAATGATTAAGTACCAAGTCAAGGTGATGAATTAAACTCGAAAGAAAATAATGGTACTCAACAAAAAGAACCAAATTTCTCAAGCCAAATAAGTAAAGAAATTCAAGAAGATACTACTCAACAAGAAGGACTACCTAATCTCCAAAATGAAAATGGTGCGGAGGAAACAATAGAGCCACAAGAGGCAGCACCTTTGATGAGTCTCGACCAATCGGACCGAACGCGGACAACGAAATAGACGAAGGACCCAGCCGCAGAACAAAAGGACCAATCTGAGAACCGACCATTGACCCATGGATCACCACAAGGTCCAAGACGGCTGCCCGAAATACGCAAACAAAGTGCAACATGTACGTGACCGAGTTCCTAGAGTCGTATGATCCTCGATCATACGACCAGCCCAACCGCGACCCGAAGGAGGTTATCCGATCGGTGAAGACCCTAAGCCATTAAGGAAGCTGGGCACTCTTTTTCCTCACCTTGGTTTTGTCCCAAGTGGTTTCCCAAGGAAGGTTTTAACGAGGCCAGGGCACTTAGCGCATGGGCGCGCAACCCCGATTGACGCGCCCATCTCTATCGTTTATTTCTAGCCATTAGGCATTTCTAACCGTTATGGTGTACGAACCTTTATCCTGCGTCTTTATGCCCACATGTTTAGGGCTTCCTTTCTTTTGTATTTCCTATAAAAGGAACCCTTGTGCATTTATTTTGAGGTTAGCCTCTTTTGAATGAAATCAGTTTTATCTTTCTCGTTGCGTGAGACTCGCATCGAAACCCTTAGCCGCCGTTGAACAGGGTTCCCGACGGCTAAGTAGACCATATCGTGAGTAGAGCCACCACTCACGTGTTGTCTCTCGGTCCACCCGTTTTCCTTTTCCCTTATTCCATCGCAACCATCCCTTGGAGATCTCAGTTGTCATTAACCCGAGTCTCAAAATCCATCCCATTTATCTTTTGATATTTTTCGATCCTTTCCTCTCTTTACCGACAATATGATCGACCCAAAAACCCATCCGTGACCCTTGTGGCACATCAGTTTTTGGTATCAGAGCCGAAGATCCCCCACGGTTGTGTATTTCCTTCTCTTTTCTTCTTTTGCGTTTCTCTTCGTCTTCGTTATTGCGGTGAAAAAGTCATTTCCTTTGTGTTGTTTATGTGCTGTTTATGCTTGCAAAGTTGAATTCTTGTCTCGGTTTTGTTTCGATCGATTTAAAACGCACTTGTTCGGTTTTTCCTTCAAAGTTTTTCCGAGAAAATTCGAGTTTCGTTCTTTGTGTTCTTGTGAATCGCTTTTGGATCTGTCATTTTCGTGGATTAGATCGAAAAGTTAATAGCTTTTGGTGTCAAATCGTGTTAGTGGTGGCCTTGAAACCCACGTGTCCCATCGTGAGTCGGCGACTTCGTACTCGTTTGTCGCCTAGCTTGTCGTTGGCGGCTTTCTCCTTTTTCTCTCTCCAATCATTGACCACTTTAACTTTTGACTATCTTCTCTCTCCAATCATTAGCTGTTATCTTTTCGAATTTCAAAAACGATTCTACCTTATCCACTCACCACGTGTCTTCTTTCTGTAGGTAGGACGCGCAGCCCGCAAGCCGTACAGCCGCCGTCCCGGACTTGTACGGCTCAGCCATCGTCTATACTCCGCCGTCCGTACTGCACCATCCGTACTTCTCTTTCCGGCGACCCTCTGCCGACTTTCCAACTTTCCGGTACACCGGAATCTGTACGGCGTCCGTACAACTTTTTCCGGTACACCGTAATCCGTACGACGGTCCGTACTATGGCTGCTCAAGATCCGCCGATGGTTCCGCCTCCCCTACCCGAGCTCAGAGCAGTCCTTCTGCAGATCCAGACTCAACTAGGCCAAATCGACGAACGCCTCAACCGCCTCGAGATCACTCGACAAGTCGCCTCACAGGTACCTCCACACCGCGAACCACGAGTCCCTTTTCCTCCCAGCCAGCAACCTGATCAAGTCCAAGTGGAAGACTATTCCACTGAGGAGGACCCTGACTACCCGAGGCAAAGACACCCCGGCGAGATGAATACCGACCTATAAGTCCAAACCAAGTCGGACCATCCTACAAGCTGACCGTGCCCACCTTCGCGGGTAAGGTCGACCCGGAAGCTTACTTACAATGGGAAGGTCGCATGGATAAAATCTTCTCATGCTACTCCTATCCGGATCAACGCCAAGTTACATTTGTCGCAGCCCAACTCACGGATCATGCCCTCACTTGGTGGGATCGGGACATTGATGATCGAAGAAGGAACTATGAGCGTCCCATATCCAACTGGGCCGCCATGCAGGCACTCATGAGGTGACGCTATATCCCACAGTACTACAGCCGCGACTTGCAAAGACGTTTTAGGAGACTCACCCAAGGAACAAAAGGTGTTGAAGAATACTTTGAAAAGTTTGAGCACTTAAGAAATCGGATGCAACTTGAAGAGACCGAAGAAGCACTAATGGCTCAGTTTCTTGATGGCATGAATGAGAGAATCACTAGGAAGGATGAACGTCAAACCTATAACGGCTTTGAAGAAATGTTGCACCTAGCCGTCCAAGTGGAGCAACAAATTAAAAGGAAGAATGCTAGTGCCCCTCGGACCAGAGGATAGGGACTTCCGAGCTGGGCCCCGAACATGTCTTCTTCCCAAGGAAACAGCCGCGGAGCTGAGAAGCCGAAAGCCGTTCACATAGATTCCCGATTCAAGCCCCGTGAGAACAACACCAATCCGCGATCTGAGCCGCGTCCTCAACCCACCGATGCAAGAACTAGGGACATCGAGTGCTTCAAGTGTCGAGGACGTGGTCACTATGCTCGAGACTGCCCAAACCAGCGGAACATGACTCTCACAGATGCAAGCGACTATGAATCCCAAGACGAGGCCGATGACCCGCAAGATCCTTCCGGGGAGGTCGAGGCCAAAGAAACTATAGCCGAACCAGAAGTTGGAGAGCTCCTCATGATCCGCCGTGTTCTCAGTGTCAGCCAAACACCAGAAGAGTCCAATCAGCGCGACAATATCTTTCACACTCGATGCATGGTAAGCGGGAAGGTGTGTGGCTTGATCATCGATGGGGGCACATGTATTAATGTCGCGAGCTCCTACATGGTCAAGAAACTCTCTCTCACAACCACACCCCACCCAAAACCCTATAGGCTTAAGTGGTTGAATAATAAATTAATGATCATTGTCTCCGAACAAGTTTCGGTTGCATTCAATGTGGGGCCATATAAGGACCAAGTCCTATGTGATGTCGTGCCGATGCAAGCCAGCCACCTTCTGTTAGGTAGGCCTTGGCAATTTGACAAGAAAACATCCCACTGTGGCCACACAAACCAGTATCATTTCATTCATGATAAAAGACGCATGTGCCTTAAGTCGTTAACACCCACCCAAGTGAATGAGTTGCAATCGAACATGACTAAGGATCCGGACCTTAAACGAATCTTTTGATTAATGTTGGGGATATTAGGAGGTCTCTTAAAGATTCCTCTTGTCATGTTTTACTGATGGTCTTTAAAGAGTTATTGTCCATAGATAAGGAAGACGCATTCATCCCGGAAGCTATCAAGGAACTCATAAGCTGGTTCCAGGATGTCTTTCCCGAAGAATTACCCCACGGCTTACCCGTAATCCGAGGAATCGAGCATCAGATAGATCTCATACCGGGAGCCCAACTTCCCAATCGACCTGCGTATAGGGTCAACCCCACCGAGGCCAAAGAGTTGGAGCAGCAAGTCGGGGACCTTATGAAATAGGGATATGTGCGTGAAAGTCTCAGCCCTTGTGTCGTCCCCGTTCTTTTGGTACCTAAGAAGGATGGTTCGTGGAGGATGTGCGTTGATTGCCGAGCCGTCAACAACATCACATGGGAGCCAGCACAAGAAAACTCCTTCATGGAACTCAAGAAGAGATTAACCCAGGCCCCACTCCTTATCCTACCTAATTTCGAGAAGACTTTTGAAGTGGAGTGCGATGCATCCGGCATCGGAATCGGAGCTGTTCTAACCCAAGGAGGCAAACTCGTGGCCTATTTCAGTGAAAAGCTTCATGGCCCTACTTTGAATTATCCAACCTACGACAAAGAGCTTTATGCCTTGGTTCGAGCCATGGAGACCTAGCAACACTACCTCCTACCTCGGGAATTCATTATTCACACGGATCATGAGACTTTAAAACATCTCCGCGGACAGACAAATCTCAAGAAGAGGCATGCCAAGTGACTAGAGTTCATTGAGGCATTTCCTTATGTCATCAAATACAAGAAGGGCAAAGAGAATATAGTGGCAGATGCCTTATCAAGGAGACATGCCTTAATCACGACCATGGAAGCAAGAGTCCTAGATTTTGAAGGAATCAAGGGAGCCTACGAGACGGACCCAGAATTCGGGGACAACTACAAGGAACACGGAAAAGGGATATATTCTCAATTCTATATTGCTGATGGGTTTCTTTTCCGAGAACGCAGGCTGTGCATACCGGCCGGCTCCCTCCGGACACTCTTGCTACAAGAAGCGCACGATGGCGGCCTCACCGACCATTTTGGAGTCACCAAAACCCTAGAGGTTCTTAAAGAGCATTTCTATTGGCCCAAGATAAAGTGCATGGTGGAAAAGTTCGTAGGGCGCTACATCACTTGTCGGACCGCTAAGTCCATGCCGCGACCCCACGGGTTACATAAACCTCTTCTGATTCCGAATGGACCTTGGATTGATTTATCGATCGATTTTGTGCTTGGACTGCCTAAGTGCTATCGCAAGGATGCTATTTTTGTGATTGTTGACAGCTTCTCCAAGATGGCACACTTTGTCCCGTGCAACAAACTAACGGACGCCACGGCCCTAGCCAACATTTTCTTCCGGGAAGTGGTCAGGTTGCACGAACTACCTCGCATCATAGTGTCGGACAACGACCCTAAGTTCCTCGGGCAGTTTTGGCGGACTGTATGGAGGAAGATGGGAACCAAGCTTCTATATTCCACAGCGTGCCACCCACAGACCGACGGCTAGACTGAAGTCGTGAACCGAACCATTGGGGCCCTAATCCCAACCACCGTCGCAAGCAACCAAGGGACTTGGCTCGAGTTACTCCCGCTTATGGAGTTTGCATACAACCATTCAGTTCACTCCGCGACCAAGAAGTCTTCTTTCGAGGTCGCTTACGGATTTAGACCTCTAATGCCTATGGACCTACTGCCTATACCATCTAATGAGATCGAATGCCAAGACGGGAAAACAAAAGCCAAGCTAATCAAGAAATTACATGCGGAAGTTCGAGAAAACTTGGAAAGACGGACGGAGCAATATGCCCACAAAGCCAACACGCACCGCAAGGCCATAATTTTCAAACCAGGCGATTGGGTGTGGTTACATCTAAGGCCAGAACGTTTTCCCCAGTACCGAAAGGACAAGCTCAACCCATGGGGAGACGGACCTTTCCAAGTCGTCGAGAAGATCAACGACAACGCCTACCGCCTCGAACCCCCTGATATGTATCGCACTTCAACATCTTTTAATGTTGCTGACTTGGTACCGTTTGATGTAGGTGATGACTACGACGTTCTGAGGTCAAAACATTCTCAAGAGGGAGGGGATGATGAGTCCCGACCTATCGGACCGAACGCGGACAACAAAATAGACGAAGGACCCAGCCGCGGAACACAAGGACCAATCCGAGCACCGACCAGTGACCCAAGGATCACCACTAGGTCCAAGACGGCTGCCTAGAATACGCAAACAAAGTGCAACCTGTACGTGACCGAGTTCCTAGAGTCGTATGATCCTCGATCATACGACCAGCCCAACCGCGACCCAAAGGAGTTTATCCGATCGGTCTTCACCATCTCAAGGTGAAGACCCTAAGCCATTAAGGAAGCTGGGCACTCTTTTTCCTCACCTTGGTTTTGTCCCAAGTGGTTTCCCAAGGGAGGTTTAACGAGGCCAGGGCACTTAACGCATGGGCGCGCAACCCCGATTAACGCCCCCATCTCTATCGTTTATTTCTAGCTGTTAGGCATTTCTAGCCGTTAGGGTGTACGGACCTTTATCCTTTTCGGCGTTTATATGCCCACGTGTTTAGGGCTTCCTTTCTTTTGTCTTTCCTATAAAAGGGACCCTTGTGCATTTATTTTGAGGTTAGTCTCTTTTGAATGAAATCAGTTTTATCTTTCTCGTTGCGTGATACTCGCATCAAAACCCTTAGTCGCCGTTGAACCGGGTTCCCGACGGCTAAGTAGACCGAATCGTGAGTAGAGCAACCACTCACGTGTCGTCTCTTGATCCACCAGATTTCCTTTTCCCTTATTCCATCGCATCCATCCCTCGGAGATCTCGGTTGTCATTAACCTGAGTCTCAAAATCCATCCCATTTATCTTTCGATATTTTCTGATCCTTTCCTCTCTTTACCGACAATATGATCGACCCAAAAACCCATCCGTGACCCTTGTGACGCATCAACCTCTCAGAAGGAGTGCTAGAATCCGTAGAGGGGCTTCAAATGGGATAAACACAACGACATACTACAACAATCAAGCTGTGGTACATCCCATTCAAGATGTGTGTTCTCTCGGCCTTTTACCATCGGATCATACAGCTTTCCTTGGGAAAATTGAGGCCAATTGTATTCCTTTAAGTTATGAGGAGGCTAAGGAAATCAAGGTATGGCGTGATGCGGTAGGAAATGAGGTACAAGCAATGGAATGAAACCATACTTTGGATTAAGCCGACTTGCCTCTGGGAAAGAAGACTATGAGTTCAAGATGGGTGTTCACCATTAAATATCATAGTGATGGAACCATTAAGTGACATAAGGCCTGGTTGGCTGGAAGAGGATTCACTCAAAGTTACAGATCAGATTACACAGATACATTTGCACCCCTAGCCAAGCTACACACGGTAAGAGTTGTATTTTCACTTGCAACTAACTTAGATTGGGAGTTGTAGCAGATGGACGTCAAAAATGCATTTCTTCAAGGAGAACTCAAAGAAAAAGTTTACATGACACCACCTCCCGAATTAGAAGGTATTATCAGTCCCGAAAAGGTGTTGAGGCTACGCAAGGCAATTTATGGTCTTAAACAATCCTCTAGGGCATGGTACTATAAGCTATGCACAACACTTAAGTCTCATAAATTTCAAAAATCGGAGGCCAATCACACACTATTTACACTTAATAGCCCGGATGGCATTGTCGTAATTCTTATCTATGTTGATGATCTCATCATCATCGGAAATAACAAGGAAGGTATTAATTTTACCAAATCCTTTCTCAAATCGGTGTTTGATATTAAAGATCTCAGTGCACTCAAGTACTTCCTTGGGATTTAAGTTTACTGATTCTTGGATGAACTTTTTCTCTCTCAAAGGAAGTACACACTTGACCTTTCAAACGAGACAGTTAAACTAGGCTCTAAACCAGCTCAAACACCTCTAGAAGATAGCTACAAGGTCGCTCGAAAGGGGGAGAAATATGACACTCCATATGAGGATGCACCACAATATAGGCAACTTGTTGGTAAGCTAATTTTTCTTACTATAACACGGCCGAATATTTTTTTTCAGTAAACCAAGTATCACAACACATGAAGGAGCCTACGGTGTATCATTGGAGTTTGATAGAACGGATCCTTAGATATCTAAAAGGCAGTCCTGGACGTGGCATTTGGATGAGCAAGAACAGAAGTACCGAGATTGTAGGGTATAGTGATGCGGATGGGTTGGGATAGGAATGATCGCAAGTCGACAACCGGTTGTTGTATCTTCATTGGAGGAAATTTGGTGACATGGAAGACCAAGAAACAGAAGGTGGTCTCATGCTTAAGGGTGGAGACAGAATATCGGGCAATGAGAAAGCTCACAAGTGAGTTAACATGGTTGAAAGCCTTGCTTAAGGACTTCGAAATTGAACAACAACATCCAATCATTATGCATTGTGATAATGAAGCCGCAATCCATATAGCCTCCAACTCCGTATTTCACGAAAGAACCAAGCACATAGAGAGAGATTGTCACAAGATTCGGGAAAAGATTGAAGATGGAACACAACTTCTATGCTTCACAAAAAGCAAAGATCAACTAGCGGACATCTTCACCAAGGTCGCATATCAAAGTGTGTGATCACATATACACAAAACTTGGACGTGTGGATCTCACTCGGCCTTGATCAAAGGTCCCCTTTTCCGAGAAACACACACTCTTTTTCCCTTGGTTGAGTTTTGTCCCATGTGGTTTTCTCTCCAGGTTTTTAATGAGGTGTGACTCTCGGGTATTCCAAACTCGGTCAACATAGTTACTTATGACTAAGCTTGAGGGGGGAGTATTGATCAAGATGATTAAAAAGAAAAGATAGGTGACAAGATAAGATGATTATCGAGTTTTGTTATAAATCAACCTAAATGAGCAATTCAAACAACGGGAAACAAAAATAAAAATAAAAGTAAATCATTGGAACAAAGTGAAGTGGAGAGTAAACAACAGAACAAAGTGCAGTGAAGGCAAAAATAAGTGTAGTGAAAACAACTAAGTAATGGGTGAGAAAAATGATTTCTTAAGGGGAATAGATCATGGACTAGCGTCTCACTTAAAGTCATTGAATCGCTTAAAGTCATGGACCAGCATCTCGGAGATCCTGTACCATCCACTTTGATTAAGACCGATTAAACCCTTACAACCAAAAACAACACGAAATCAAACACAATGACTGATGGAGAAAATGTTGTCGGAGTTGTGGTAGCCTCCCCCGACGTTCCTGGAACGTTAGTAAACAAAGCAGCAACTAGGGTTCATGTTCAACTTTGTTAAGAGTGTTTTTTTTTTCTTTTCTTCATAAACCATTGCTTTATTTCCCAAAAACTAACATTAGCTATGCCTTAGGAGTTACTACCTTTCCTTCCACTTCTCCTAACAAAACTCTATTTCCTCATATCCACTTTCTTTGGTGGTTCATTCTCTTTCTCGATATGAGATTTTCTTTTAGATGATTCAGCAATCTCCATTTAAACTTGATAAGTTCCTACATTTATTTCCATTGTTTATCTTGAGTCTAATAAAATTGATTTGTGCCTTGGAAGTCGAAGTTTGGAATGGAGTCATGTAATTAAGGCGGTATATATTGTAAAAGAGATGTTGCACTCAATTCTTTAGGATTTATAGAGGTGTTTGCGATCTTGGTGGTTGCTCATTGATCATTGAATTATGGTGTGGAAGTTGTTATTGATAGGTTTTTAAATGTAAACTCTCAGTTCTATCAATCTTAAGAACCTAATCAACTTATTCACTATCTTGATTCATTGATAGATTGAGCATGTACACACAATCGTTTGTATTGTATAATATCTTCTAACGATTAATACACGATCTCCTCGGTCTTTCATATATGAATCTAATCATTGTTACTTTTTTTTTATTTAAATATATCATTCTGATACAACCTTATCATATTGACAATATTTATTCTAACTCGAGCTCTTGTGATTGTTGAGTGTATAATTGTTACATACTGGAAATCAATGGCAAGTACTTCACCCATTGTCTTTTACTTGTATTCAAGTTTGTAAGTTAAAATAGAGAATTTTCTCTCTTATTTATTACTGAATCAATAAAAGAATTAGTAGCCTTAAACTAAATGTGAGTTTGTAGGCCATACATGTGTTTTTAATAATAAGTTTGTAGGACATTTTCCGGAATTGAAAAAAAAATATGAAAACTTAAAAGTACAGAAAAATATAGTAAAATAATATATTTGCTATACGAATTGTTTATTATGTTCATTTTTTCGTGTTTAAATAGTTTGATTGATATAACTTGATTTATAACTTAAATATTTTAATTGGTGGTAGTAAAATTTAAATTTACTATTTAATATGAAGATAAATTATATGCAAATTAGGTGGATCACATGTTTCTTGACGGTAAGTTAATAATTTTTGAAAAAATAATTAGATAGAAAACAACTATTTTAAATTTTAATTAATTATTTTCTAATGACTAGATATTACAAATTTTAAGAATCTTTTATTATATAGGAGATTTTAGATATTTCTTAAAATAACTAACATAAAATTCTAAAATATAAAACAAACTGATCTCATATTCTTTCTTTAGGTCACATCGAGGATTAAAAAAATAAAAATATTAACATCTATTTTCTCTCGTTAGTGTCCGATCCAAAAGGAAACATCGAATTTAGGGTTTTTTTCTCCCCGAGCATTCCCGTTGGCTGAACGACTATCATTGATTTCTTCGATTTGATTCGATTCGATTCTCTCTTCTGAGTTTAAGGTTTATCTCTATTCTTTTCATTTTGTGTTTACGCGTACGTTATCTCCCGATTTCGAGTTGTAGGTAGGTGGAGTTCCTTTATTGCTTCATGCATTTGGTTTCTATAATCTGAGGTCAATAAGCTTTGTTCTGTTTGCGTGATTGGATTGTAATTGGATTTTCCTTGCTGGGTTACGTTCTCATCAAATGGCCGGGTTTTTGTTTGTCTTCTAAATTCGACTTGAGTTGTTTATGATAGATTTAATTGAGTTATGGGGTTTTCAGCTTAATGGAGTTCGTGCGAGTCCCGTTCTTTACATTACCCAGTTGCTATTGATTTCTAGCATTGCGTTTGTGCTGACTATAGACCTGTTTGGGATTTGCCAGGTTCTTTAAATTCGCAGATAAGAAGGATAACAGTCACCGGAGCAGTTGCGAGCGTTCGATTATTGATAAGTTTTCTACTGGAATTTGTAACTTTTTCGAGATTAAAGACGTCACAAATTTCAATCATGAGTGCATCATGGGCAGATGTTACTGATTCAGAGAAGGCCGGTTCCAGAGCAAAACCTGCTTATGTCCCCCCACATTTACGGAACAGGCCATCAGAGTCTGTTGCTCCTTTGCCACAAAATGATCGGGCAGGGTATGGTGGTCAACAAACTGGGTCTCGTTGGGCTCCTCCTAGCAGTGGTGGTGGTGGTGGTGGCGGTGGCTACAGGAATGATGGAGGCCGGCCTAGTTATGGCTATGGTGGAGGAGGAGGAGGAGGTGGTGGCTGGAACAGCAGAAATGGAGGGTGGGATCGTAAGGAACGTGAAGTAAACCCGTTTGGAGATGATGCTGATTTAGAACCTGCCTTTACGGAGCAGGAGAACACAGGCATTAATTTTGATGCCTATGAAGATATTCCAATTGAGACCAGTGGGGGAGACGTGCCACCTCCTGTTAACACATTTGCAGACATTGATCTAGGGGAGGCACTAAATCTGAACATCCGGAGGTGCAAATACGTAAAGCCAACACCTGTACAGCGTCATGCCATCCCAATACTGCTTGGAGGGAGGGATTTGATGGCTTGTGCCCAGACAGGGTCTGGGAAGACAGCTGCTTTTTGCTTTCCAATAATTAGTGGAATCATGAAAGATCAGCAGATACAAAGGTCTCGTGGTTCACGAACAGTTTACCCTCTTGCAGTCATTCTCTCACCAACAAGGGAGTTGGCTTGCCAGGTAACATTGAGAATCTACTCGTTCTCTAACAGAACTGAGTTTCTTTAATAAAGATGTGTTTTTGTATTATTCACACTTTTTTTATTCTGTGGTTTTTTGGCAGATACATGATGAAGCCAAAAAGTTCTCCTACCAAACTGGTGTGAAGGTTGTTGTTGCTTATGGAGGAACACCTATTAACCAACAGGTAATTGTCGTGTAAAGATACTTTTTCTCTGTTTTCAGATTTTTTTCTTTGGATGTTGCTATATGAATTGGCTCTGTTGTCTGTTATATGTGAGTAGCAGCTTTCACTTACTAATTGGGCTTCTGTTAGTTCCTTCCTTCCTAATGCCAGTCTCCGTTGTTAAAATTATGTTTTGATGTGAGAGTCAGCAACGCATAATTAATATTGTAGCTTACAAACTTTCTTTTCTAGTTAACATTGCCGTCTTGTTTGTATCATAATTACATACATACAGAAGCGTTGGAAGTAATCCTGGTTGTAGGTTTTAGACAATCAGCTTTTGAGCATTGATTGGTGAATCTCTATTATCTTTTGTACAGCTCAGGGAACTCGAGAGGGGAGTTGATATCCTTGTGGCAACTCCTGGCCGGTTAAATGATTTGCTAGAGAGAGCTAGAGTCTCAATGCAGATGATTAGATTTTTAGCTCTAGATGAGGCGGACAGGATGCTGGACATGGGTTTTGAACCACAAATTAGAAAGATTGTGGAACAGATGGACATGCCTCCACGTGATGTGAGACAAACAATGTTGTTTAGTGCTACATTTCCAAGGGAGATCCAGGTTGGTTTTACTTGTCCATGAACACCCTTTTCTTGCTCTTATATTCTATTTATATCCTATTCTAGTTAAGTAGCATGGTCTTTAATGTGTCCGAGGATAAATGAGTTCGTTTTCTATATCTGTAATTTTGTTCCTTCCCAGATCATAATGGTGAACCTTTGATGATTTAGATTTAGATGGGCAAAAAAGTCAAATGCCTTATGAAGTTAAGAGTTTTATATTTTGTATGCGAGAATAGCTGTGTACTATTCAGCACAAGAAAGAATGGTTCTTCACGTTTCTTTTAACACCATATTTGTTTCTTGACAGAGACTCGCAGCTGATTTCTTGTCAAACTATATATTTTTGGCCGTGGGAAGAGTGGGTTCAAGCACTGATTTAATTTCCCAAAGGGTTGAGTTTGTCCAGGAGTCTGACAAGAGAAGTCATCTCATGGATCTGCTTCATGCGCAGAGAGAGACCCAAGACAAGGTAATGAGATAGTTACCATATGTTGTTGACTTATTCAATATTTATTTGCACGTGACATAAGTCATAGTTCGCCGTGCTCTACATAATGCTGGTTTTCTTCTGTTTTCACACACAGCAATCATTGACTTTGGTTTTTGTGGAGACAAAGAGGGGTGCTGACACTTTAGAACATTGGCTGTGCATGAATGAATTCCCAGCAACCTCCATTCATGGCGATAGAACACAACAGGTTCGCTGATTGATTGAAGTTGAATTTCTTTGATGTAAATGTGATCACCAAACCTTACTATTGTAAAATAATATATACTTCACCACGACTACGCTGAAATTAAACTGTTTGTTAAAACAATCTGAATGATACTGCTGAAAGGGATTCTTTTAAGTTCATCATCAGTTGGCTTGTTTTCGTTGACTAAACTTGACTAACTTCTGTGTTGTTATGCATTTAAAGGAAAGAGAAGTGGCACTGAGGTCCTTTAAAAGTGGGAGGACACCTATCTTGGTTGCAACAGATGTGGCAGCACGTGGTCTTGACATTCCTCACGTGGCTCATGTTGTAAACTTTGATCTACCAAATGACATCGATGACTATGTCCACCGTATTGGACGAACAGGACGTGCAGGCAAATCTGGAGTGGCAACTGCTTTCTTTAACGAGAACAATGCATCACTGGCTAGGCCACTCGCTGAGCTGATGCAAGAAGCCAATCAAGAGGTGCCTGAGTGGCTCACACGATACGCTTCACGTGCCTCATTTGGTGGTGGTAAGAAACGGTTTGGTGGTCGTTTTGGTGGCCGTGACTTCAGAAAGGAAGGCTCTTACAGTAGAGGAGGGGGAGGCGGAGGCGGCAGTGATTACTATGGCGGAGGAGGAAGCTATGGTGGTGGTGGATATGGTGGCGGTGGTTATGGTGGTGCTCCAAGCGGTGGGTATGGTGCTTGGAGTGACCAGCGCTTGGGATTAGCCAATTAGGCTCCGCAATTTTCCCTCCTTTTAACGTGACTATTTATTTCTTTTTTTCTACATTCCCAAGAGAGTACATGTATTTTTGCCCCCCCAACTAATCTTGCTATTAAGTGGATCTCTGTTTTTTTTCAGGCTATTTTTAGGATTGTCCCTAAAAGGATAGACAATAGTTTTGTCGATTTTGAATCTTGTTCTAGGTTTCTTCTAACAATTTCATTTGTTAGTTTGGAATCCAATTTGTCTTTTTGTTTCCCTTTGTTGTTGACAATCTTTCTTGGTGAAATACAATTTCTTATTGCATCAAAAGTATGCTTACATAGATTAATCTCTATTTCCACTGTTACTTAAATGCCAATTCAGTGGCTACTGTCTGTAAATTGGGCATAAACATGTTACATTTAGATTCAATGACTACTGCTATTCATCTTCTGAATCTTCTTCAAGCTCACTTCCTTCTACAATCTCTTCTTCTTCAGAATCTTGTTCCTCGAGGTCATCCTCTGGCTTATCAAGCAAAAGTTCCTCACGAGAGACCATGCCTAAGCCTGTAGCTCGGTAAAGAAACCCTGTTCTCATTACATGATAGAACTTATCTCGAAGACGAGTGAGAGGATGTGGATCCACTAGTTTCCCACGACGATACCCTTCTTTGAGAATTACAGTTGTTGTCTTACACTTCAACGAGAGGTAGAAAATGCCTGGATATCTCGTGAATAGACCGAGTGAACTTATGTGGAATGTTGAGCTCTGCTCTCATGCTTCCTCAAGTAGTTCCTCTTAGTTTTCTTGTGGATAGTCAAGCTCAAGAGTTCGTGCAACACTCCTACAGCTCGTTTCTCCATGAGATCACTTTCTGGATCAATGTTAGTCGAGTCATCATAAGGGAGATATGTAAGGAAGTTT
>JAKUCM010005394.1:0-25288 GCA_023374145.1 Lepidium sativum | reverse complement strand
GAGAGAGATAACACTTTGATTCCAACGTAGTTCCTTTGCCGTGTGACATTGCATTGGATGGAGATTCTTGAAGATGTTACTAAGCTGATTGATAATCTTGGTTTGACCAAGTTCTGTTTTGATTCTTATCCACTTTATATGGAGGTCGTTAGGCAGTTCTTAGAAACATGTGATCTACATATGTGTGTTGATCCTCATAGTCCAGTTTATGCTAAGTACCTCACGTACTTATATAGAGGAGCTCTTTATACAATCACCATTCACGAGTTGTACCAGGTTTATGATTTTGATGAGTATGCAGTTGGACAGAAACCATCGAAGAACTCTCCTCCGAAGAATACATTGTGGTACTTGTTGTCTGGTGATGGGTATCAGGGTAAGTCTTCAAAGTTTACTAACATCAGGAATCCTGCTCTTAGGATAGTTGCTAAGCATATTTGGTCGACCATTCTAGCTAAGGAAGAGTCAGGCAGTGTCACCAAATCTCAATTAGAGTACTTGCACGAGGCCATATATCCTTTGGTACCAGATCTTTACCAAGATCCTACTTATGCTACAGGTCCTCCTTTGAACATCAACTAGGGGTATTTATTTGCTAATGAGCTGATTAAGCGCATATTTAGAGGTGACCCAAGGAAGGGACTAGTTGAGCCGATTGGTAGTCTCTTGACACCGATTTTCAGATTTCATTGATTAGATCTTAGTCAGACAAAGGTTGGACAGAGGATTAATTTGATCGGTACAGCTGCCTTGGCCAGATTTGGATACTTTTGGAGAAAAAGAAGTGGATTTTCTTCAATGACACACCATAGATGATGTATGTCACCCTTCCAGCACCACACATCACTTCAGTTACCTGTAGAGAGAACGTGGAGTTCCAGCCAAATTTGTCACATCCTGAGATTTCCGGCAAGCTTAAGGAGAAGGAAACCGCACCACACACCTGATCTAGGACAGCTCGAGCTTCCATTTCTGCTCCGTTCGTACTTCCAACTTCAGCTACTCAACCTTCCGGGATTTTGCTTCTTGAGTTTCTTGAGAAAAACTCGGACTACCTCATTATTCACCAGACTTTACGGATCAACAGTTTAGAGAGTGGCAATTCAAGAATGAGAGGAGGAAGATATCTATTCAGCGGACCATTTGGGACGCTTTGAGGAAGATCCCAGCTTCTTTTTGTATGAGTGCATATGCAGATGATCGCGATGAGCATGTCTCTATGCCTACTGCGCCTACTAGCCGACCATATGTTACTAGACATTAGTCTGATGATGATGATGAGGATGATCAGCCATTGGAGCGTTGCTTTCCTCGCCGTCGCAGAGCACCAGGCAAGCTTTTTGGCTACTTCCTACCTTTGTTTCAGTTTTTTTTCATTGTATTGTAGACTATTTCTTTTTGCTTTCTTTTGTTTCTTATGAGTTTTTATGTCTTCTTTTTGATTTATCTAAACACTCGGACGGTGCAAAGTAGGTCTGTGAGAGAACACTTATTGACTAATGCATTTTTCTATTTTATTTCTTTTGTATTCTCAATTTTTCAGACTATTTATTTCATTTATTTATGTATTTTGAGCTTTTGAGACTGACATCACACTATTTGATTTTCGATTTTCTCATAATTATCTTGAACTAAGTATCGCTTGATTGCATTTGTCAAGAATCGATCAGACTATTGGAAAACCTAGAGACAAAGCAACACTCAGTTTCAGAGCACATTCATCTCAACTTTCAGGGGATTTCATGCTGATTTCATACCTAACCTCACTTAGTCCTCTCATCAAGGGAATTGGTAATACATCAGGTATGTTCCTTCTTTTTACTCAATGAAAGATGTTCCTTGTAAGTTTGGTTCTGTTTTTCTGTTCATTATTTTCTAGCATTTTAAGCCAAATATTCTGATGGTACTCGATCTAAGTTTTTGCATGAAGTTAGGCTAGGGTAAAAGTTTCCCAATGATGCTGCGAGTTTTAAGAGTGAATTGGACGTTTCTGAGATTACATCCAATGACATAATTATTTTCACTTTACTAATTAGCTTACTGAAGGACACTCCAATGAACCAACTCATGTATACTCTTTAGTTACCAAAGAATCAGCCAAATAATTAAAAAGCATACCCTAAATAAAATTGGGAAAAATTAGTTTTATCAAAAGAGAGAGATGGAATCAGAATGAAGGTAGTTTAGAGAGTAGAAGTAGGAACTTTTCGCCTCTTGATCGATATTCCCTAGAATGAGATTGCACTTAAATTTATTAGAAAGTCAGTATGGGAAATCTGATTGTTTGTTTTGAATTGTGACACGAGATTGTTATGTTTGCTAAGTCTGCAGGAAGTACAAGGTGGTCTCGATTTTTGATAAGTAATATTCTTGTGATAACTTTGGACTAGATGTACAGGATCTGGAGAGTCATTTGTCTGATGAGATGTGATCTTCCTACGATCTTTCTTTCTTTGCTTGAGGACTAGCAAGAAACTAAGTCGGGGGAATTGATGTTCCTCATATTTTGTCAGTTTTGAGCTCATTATTACGGTTATAATTGGGGGATTCGTCTGTGTTTTTTTGAGATTTCAGGTCAAAAACGTTCAGAATTTGAATCATGTTTGAAGGTGGACTTTGGAGAAGTTTGAAGCATTCTGGTATTCCCCACGAGAGGAAGGATCGATCGATTAACACAAGGATCGATAGATCAATGCTTTAACAAGAAATATGTGCGCGATCTGAATAACGACTTAGCTTCTGAGAGATTAACTTAATATCCAAAGATCGATCGATGCCCATCGAAGAGATCTCCTTCCTAACTTACAAACTCTCAAACTTCTGTAAAAATCATTTTTGCAAAAGCTCAAAGACACCTCTCAAAAATAAAATAGGAAAAGATTATTTATTAATGCAATTTTAGTTTCAGTTCATCATGATTGTTTGACTCATTGTTCTATGTCTGAGTAGATCTCAAATCGGATTTAGGGATTCTAGGGTTTTAGAGATCATTGTTAGGGAACAAATATGATTGTTGAATATATGATTCTCCTTCTAATACTTGAGTTTAATGCATAGATTAGCTTGATCACCTAGTCGATGATTTTAGGTTGTTAACTTTCCAGAAGTTTGTTAAGAACTAGAAGTATATTAGAAGAGCAATTACTTCAGCACCAACGAGAGTTGATGCTAGGTTGGATTACGGGTAATTAAACCTAAATGATAAAGCCTACTTGTAATCTGAAACCAACGAGAGTTAGAACCTTTAGATTATTAGTAGAGGGGTAGATTCAACGATAGTTGGTATATCTTTATTTATGTTCAAGCCGAGAATATGTTCAGATTTATTCCTGAATAGTTTCATTGACAAAAGTTCTAACTCCTAAATGAATACCCGATATCTGATTGCTTTAGTTATTTGATTACATTCACGTTTAAGTTGTTAGTATTTACTTCTCTGATTTTGATTGATATAGCTTGCGATTCGATAGAAGTCGAAAGTAAGATCTAGTTCTCTGAGAAATACGACCCCAAAATACTATTACGTATGTTGTGCATTTGTAGTAAGATATAGTGTTAAAACTCATTGTATCAAGTTTATGTTTTTTGTGCACTTGCAGATAAGACTGGAGTCCAACATTGCATTTACACCTCCAGAGCATCTCCTAACTGAAAGTCGCTCCAGAACCAACCACAGTGAGAAAACACCTGAAGTCACGGAGAGTGCATTAGGTGAGCCAGAGTGCTATTATTTTGATGACCATGTAGACCCTAAAATGCCAAAAGGATTGAAAATGGCAAATAAACACATTTGGTTATTATCCAAAATGTCTAAGTAGAACATTAAGACACTAAACACGATTATGGACAAGCTCAGCTCCTTATCGCTTAACCACAACTCTCGAAGAAAGCCAAAACCTACGTCTCCGGAACCTACGCAGCACATACGATCAACATCAAATTCCAGACAACCCTCCAATCTTTGGCCCTCAATGCGTCCAAGGCATCCTCGTATGAGCACATCACTCTATCAACAACGCAACCACACAGAGCATCTTCATATGAACGTGTGACACCATATCAAACTCATCCAAATGATGTCATGCCAGAAATTCAGGCTGTTGATCTTGACTCACCACACAATCTCGCACAACAACCAGCACATACAACGGAGCCTGATTTGGAGCCCGACTATGAACCGCCAAGACAACGTCGAGCAATTAGGAGACGTTCCACTAGTCGCCTGCGTAGGGAGTAAACTCGCAATGTTGAACCACAACAGTATTCAAATGTGCACCAGCTTACACTGCAGACGGGAATTTCGTGGCTCGACAACCAAGACTCGACCTCACAGCATGTTACACCTCACGCAGGATTCAACAGCTACGACCTATTCGGCTTGGAGTTTCAGAGCTACACGCAAAAACCAGAGCCTAGTCACAATGATCAACACGACTCGAGTTCACATCTGACCACACATTCAACCACGCATTCGATGGACATGGATCCCACTGGATGGTCTCTATTTCTGAGGTAAGAGCGTCAACCTCCTCTTGTACATACCATTGCATTTACTTTATTAAATCATTGCTTGTCTGGGACCTTCTTCAAGCTTCTATCGACTCAATGGACTGTGTCGTTTAAGTTCGGGGGAGCACTCAAAGTACTACTAATCATGTTTGCTATTTTCTTAATTTGATTTTCCTCATTTTTCATACGCATCATCCATGGTATAGAAAAAAAAAATTACTACATTTTCATGTGTTGCACGTAAGATCGAGTCTAAGTTTTGACAATCATTTTGTTAAAAACAGACAGTCTTGCTAGGTTGAGTGATTTGTAACCATAGTGAACTCTTGGACTTGCGACTCTTCCCTTTCGAAACCTAACTGGTAGATCGTTCACCTTTGATATTTGTGCTTATGTTGTGTCTAGAAAGGACCTGGTTTGTTTTCTCTAAAACTAAATTTAATTTTGTCAAGTTAGGGGTTTGAGATGCATTGAATTTGATCAATCCTTTAGTTTAACTTCTCAATTAGAAACAACGGAACAAAAAAATAGGTATTTTTCCTATAACTCAGTGCACATAATGAGGTCTAAGGTGAACGGAGAATGCATAAATCTCGTACTTTCTTGTGTTCACTCATAAAGCCAATATGATTTGCGTAAACCCGTACTTTCTCGTGTTCATTGAGAAAACTAAGATATTGATGCATAAGGTGAATCAGGGTTGTGCGTAAACTCGTACTTCTTTGCGTTCATTTATAGAGATCGAGCAAAAATCATGAGTTTGAGCAAAAATTGAATCTAAAAAATAAATGATAAATCAATTAAGTATTGTATCAATAGTCTATGATCAATAACCCCTCTTGAGGCCTGCACTTTTGGAACTAGGAATCAAATTTGTGCTTTTTAGAGTCCAACTAAACATGTTAAGCTTTGATGAGAATAGATTGTGTAATTTGAATAAGGATTCATTTGTGGCCTACGGTTTTCAATATCTGAGTTGTTTGTTTGAGGCAAAGTGTTCCCAGTGTCTGCACCATCTTTTCCTTCTTAGCACTATGTATTTGAAGCATTTATACGAGAACCCTATAATGAGATTTAGTCTCATCAGACCCTGAGCATGATCGAGTCTATTTTGCACAAGGAAGAGCGCCTCAGCTCGAGCTAAAGTCGAGCTCCAGATCGAACCCACCAATGACACACAGACTCAAGCTACACTCCACAGCTCGAGTCCACTTACGGCAGGCCAGCTCGAGTGCACTACTTCATTATTGGACTAACTCGAGTACACTACTTCTCTTTTCATCATTGGGTTAGACTGAAGCAAAAATCCACTGCACAGTAGGTCGAGTGTATCTAGGGTTTCGCTAAAAGTTTAATATAAATATTCTCATATGTTGCAAAATCCGAACGCTGAATTTTTACAATTGATCTTTTTGCGAACATAGAGTTTTGCAATTGAACGCAACCTTCTAATTTATAATTTACATTTTATGCAATTTAGTTTTACATTCAGCGTTGATTTCATACCTTGTTCGAGTCAATCGAATTTTGACTTCGTGATTCTTGTTAAAATGAATTCTGAATAATCACCTAGGGTTCCTAAGGATGAGTTAGGTCCGCGTGGCGCTTATGTTTTCTAGGTCGCTTAGGGTTAGAGTTATTAAAGTCTTTTCTGATTTGATGTTATTATCATTAGCTTCATTCTGATTAACAGGAGCTTGTTCTAAGACGTTCTAGCACCGATTGATGTTTGATAAATGTTCTGACTAAACCACTTCAGGGATTCACATGCTCAGGTCAAGGGATCGAATGTATGAGGTGTGAATTGGCATTAAGCAAGTTGTTCGTTCATTCCGTCTAGATTATCAAACGCTTATGGCAATAGAGTTTAGTTAGTAGTTTATTCGAGTTTATTTACCACGGGAGTCAACTCATTACTAGTGTTCTCGCCGCCTAAAGATTAGTTTATTGAGTGATATCAAGCTTCTAATTAGCCTAAAAATCACGTTGACCCATAAAACTCACTTCTCAGGATCATGTTTTCTCACTGTGCGTTAATTTTACTTTATAGTTCATCGTTTTGTTTGAATCATTTACAAGTTGTCTTACTTTGTTTATTTTTATTTTAAAGTTTAGGTCGTTAGACAAACCTTATTTTGATTGACTTGAATTAGAATAGTTAACTGCATCTCAATTGATGATTACATTCTCTCTTAAATTGACACATATTATATTACAACCGACATATCAGAGATTTGACAATAGAGTAAAAATCTTGTTATCAAAAAACACCAAAAAAAAGAAAGAAACCTCCCCATGTGTTTTAGTTTCTGGTAATATATTGGCCCCATAAAGGTGTATGCTTGCAATGGCTAGCTAGTGAGACCTGCAAGACTCTCGAGGATGTCTCAGGTTGAAATACAAAGAAAGAGTATAGATTTTCATTAAACTCGAAATAACTAACCCAATAACAGAGTATTCCGTGCTAGCATAGACCTTGGTTCTGGACTTTAATTGGTCAAAGAAATCTCTCACCATCTGCAAATTAGCAAGATCAACTTACAATATCAAGAGAAATGGTCAAACATGTCAACTACAACCGACTTTATCAAACAGTGGTCACATAAAGGCTAATGTCTCTAGAATTGCAGCAATAAGACAAAGTATGTCAGAAAATATTAAACATAATGTCAGATAGAAGGTTGAACCTCGTAACATGACTGTAACATATCAACTACAGCGGAACAAAAGCCTGAGAGAAGGATTTGCAGACACCAAAAGACAGAAACTCAATTTATAACTTGCTACATTGTATGATTGCTATTAGCTATAAACATCATAATCTACACAATAAAGAGAATCACCAACCTCCTCAATCTCCTTGAGTACTTTCTCTGGCTCGGCGCCTGGAAGGTCAATCTTATTCAAAACCTGCAGGAAGAAGTTGAACTCATTCTGTTTTAAAATCTGGTATACAGATACAAAATTGTTGAACAGACGTTTAAACCACCTTGCATGATAGTCATGAATCAGATTGAGCAATAACCAAACGTAAAATGATATTATCATTTATCCTAGATTATTCATTAAGCATCTTCTTGGTACTGTTGGAATGATACGAGCTATATTCATAGCATATCTCGCATGTTTGAACAATCTTATCGAATTTTGTTTTTAACAAGCTCAAAACTGATACAAATGAAAAAGGAGTAATCTTGCAGAAAAAAAAAGTGATTGAAACAAATACCTGAAGTTTGATTGTGATGCCTCGTTCTCTCTCTAAATCCATGTTATCAAGGCACTGTTCCTTCATATCTCTGTTCTGAACAGTACTAGTCACCTGAAGCAACTTATCAGCTATCTTTGATTTCCCACAATCAATATAATTGTGGAAGAGGGACGAAGAATTCTAACCAATTAACACGAGGAAGAAGAATTCCAGCCGATGGAAGATGTTTCACGCCGAATCAAGCATCCATGTACACATCCAAGAAGACGTTAAAACCCTAGATATGTAACACATAAAAAAAGTTATACAATCACTAACCAAATTCGAGATCGATAGAAACCAAAAACCCTAAATCTGTAACTGATCTCCGACTTACATTGTTCTCAACTTCTGTCTTGAAATCCAACTACTCAAATATCAAACTCTCATCTCTTGAAGGATCCACAAACACTTCCTGATGATCTGGAACTTCCCGAATATTGCTCACATCCTGAAATCTTTGCGGGAAGACGGTATAAAATGAGCCACAAAACAAAGGCCTCTCCGAAATCAACACAAGAGACATGTTTCGCACATAAAAAACCCTAAAATTCGGGATTCAAGAGAAAATAAATGAGTAGAAATCGATCGAAATGGAAATGCTATACACTGCGACAAAGAAGACAAAAAAGCTCGACCTTCAACTTGCAAGCAAATAAAAAATTGAACTTTTTTTCCGTTAAGAGAACGATGGAGAAACTATTTAGAAAAGACGAAGGCACCGACTCGCTATAATTTTACTCCTAACGGATAGATTTTCAATTAATTATCATGGGCCTTCCAGTAGCCCAACTAAATCGTATAACATCTGGTTCGTTGATCAGCTAAATACCCCAAATCGGACGGTCCTTCATTTTCAACGTTATATACATATTTTAAACACATTTTAAAGCAATGGAAGCAAACTACATGCCGTGTCTACCCAAAAAAAAGCAAACTACATGCCGTTTTTCTTGCTGGTATTTTGGGCCACTTTCTCTTTTGAACCCTTAAGCCCTAAAATTGTGTTTCCTTCAAATTCTGTTAAACCCTAATTACTGACGGCGGGAACTTTGTAGTTACAGAGCCTTACAGGTGAAGGCAAGCGCTCGAACTCCCCCCTCGTTGTACAGTTCGTCGTTCTCTTCCGTCTATTCGTCTTGTTTCCATGACATCTGATGGATCCAAATCCGGTCGGAAGAGACGAGAGATTCGCGCAAAACATTTGAAGAAGTTGACAAATGATGAAGATGACTCTGGAAACCTAGTCAAAGACACCAATAAGGGTTCAAAGAGGGGAAGGGAAGGCAAATCTGATGATGTAGTTGAACCTATTTTGAAGAAATCGGCTTCTATTGACCAGGCTGATATGCCAAGGAGTGAAAATGCTAAAACTTCAGATTCTTACTTGAGCAAGACAAGGTACAGTATTTGATTTCTCTTTCTTCCTGCTCTTAACTCTTTGTGAAATTGTTTTGATGAGGTTATAGTTTAGCCTTATGCTGGAATTTATGTCTCTTTTACCTCTAGATTATCGTTGTATGTGAGGAGATTTCGTCAGAGCTTTGCTTCTGTTTCTGACTTGTATTGACAATTTCCTGTTGTTTGATTGAGAATACTCTTTGTGATTATTGGTGTTCAGATTTGATCAGTTCCCATTGTCTCCCTTATCCCTAAAAGCAATCGAGGATGCAGGATTTAAGACAATGACTGTTGTACAGGAGGCGACTCTTCCTATCATCCTCAAAGGTGAACTTTTATTTCTTTCATGGTGGCCTTGTTTATAAGGCACAAAACCATGATTGAGATATGTCACAAGCTTGAAAGCAAACTCGGAAACTTTTGAATCTTTCTTCAGTATTCCTCATATATTGCTATGGCTTACATTTTGAAGCTTTGCTGATTGTTATTATTCCCTTAATATTTTTTTCTTCAACATCTTGGCTTTATAGGTAAAGATGTCCTAGCCAAGGCCAAAACAGGCACAGGGAAAACCGTTGCATTTTTGGTGAGACATTCAACCCTCGGCGTTCATGAATATAAGTTGGTCAATTAGGATTGTATCGGGCCTTCAATTTTGATTTTTTTCTTAATGTTGATGTTTATTTTCAAGCTTCCATCAATTGAAGCTGTTATTAAGTCTCCTCCTGCAAGTCAATCCCTAATTATAGTGCTTGTGGTATGCCCTACTCGGGAACTTGCCAATCAAGCTGCTGCAGAAGCAAACAAGTTGCTGAAGTATCACCAATCTATCGGTGTTCAAGTTGTGATTGGAGGCACAAAGCTTCAGACGGAGCAAATGCGTATGCGAAAAATGTCCATGCCAAGTAAAGATTTTTTAGTCAACAGCATGAGTCTTAATTTAAATGTTGTTCTTAGGAAACCTTGCATTTCTTTTAAGCTTGGACTTCTAAGATGAAAATTGTTATCTGAGCAAGAGAGTTGCATACGTTTTTATCCAAACTGATTTGGTTCTTTCTGCTTCAAAATTATGGGCTTATATTTGAATTGCTAAGAATATAAATTACAATGGATTATCAAAAGTGAAAGTATTTCCCTCTCCAAGTTAAGTTTCTCGCCCCTTCATAGGATTGTTTGTTGATTTAGCCTCTTATGCATATGCATTATCTGTGTTCCCTGCAGCCATAGTGGCTGCAGATATGGTGATCTTTGTCTATGTAAATTGTTGAATAACATATTTGCACAATTTGTAGATTCTCGTGGCCACGCCTGGAAGGCTCAAAGATCATATAGACAACACTTCCGGATTTGCAACTAGGTTGAAGGGTGTGAAAATCCTCGTGCTTGATGAAGCTGATCATCTCTTGGACATGGGTTTCCGTAGAGATATTGAGAGGATAATCGCTGCTGTTCCTAAGCAGAGACAAACTTTTTTATTTTCTGCCACGGTACCTGAGGAGGTAAATGTTACTATCTTGCACAAATGCTATAATCATAATGTTCGAAACTTTTTTGAATCATGAATTGTGTTTTTGGTGTCAAGGTCCGCCAAATATGCCATGTTGCTCTACAACGGGATCATGAGTTTGTCAATTGTGTTCAAGAGGGTTCTGGAGAGACGCATCAAAAGGTCGAAAGATTGCTTTTTAAGTTCATTTGAATAAATGCGTGCCATATGATTGGATGTTATCGATTTCTCATGTCTAAATTATCTCCCAGGTCACACAAATGTCCATGATTGCATCATTAGATAGACACTTCTCACTTCTATATGTTCTTCTAAAAGAACACATCGCGAACAATGTGGACTATAAGGTAAAATTGTCCCCCTCTATTTCCTTTATAAACCACCAATGTATCTCTGAACTAACACGATTACCTTGTTGTTCCAGGTTATTATTTTCTGTACAACTGCTATGGTGACAAGATTGGTGGCTGATCTGCTTGGGCGACTAAGTCTGAACGTCAGAGAGATCCACTCTAGAAAACCACAGAGTTACAGAACTAGAGTTTCGGATGAGTTCCGCAAATCCAAGGCTATCATCCTTGTTACATCAGATGTATCCGCTCGTGGTGTCGATTACCCTGATGTGTCACTAGTCGTACAGGTAAAACTGTATAGTAGCTTTCCATCATGGAATGAAACAATAGCTACAAAGTTAGTCGCTTTTTACTGAAGTTCTTGTCGGGTACATGTTTCTTTTCAAGATGGGATTGCCATCAGACAGGGAACAATATATACATAGGCTTGGCAGAACTGGGCGAAAAGGTAAGGAAGGCGAAGGTGTACTATTGTTGGCACCATGGGAAGAGTACTTTCTATCTTCTGTTAAAGATTTGCCCATCACAAAGTCTACTCTACCGCCAATAGACCATGGGGCTGTGAAAAGGGTAAATTTTTCAAATAATATGGCAACTAAGCATATATTTGTGACTTCACTTGGCAAGCCTTATTCAAATTCGATTTGCTAGTAATCCAGAACAGTTAGGGTGCTATAAATGTAGATTGGAATCTGTATGCAAGTACCAATTGTTACAATAGATCACATCTCTTAACACAACCCTATTTGAAGTCAGAAGCTATGGTTTTTAAAGAGTATGTAACTCGAGTGAGGATTGATGGGTGTGAGAAACATGTTAAAATCAGGTGCAGCAAGGGCTAAGCCAAGTGGAAATGACGAACAAAGAAGCGGCGTATCAGGCGTGGTTGGGTTACTACAAATCTCAGAAGAAGATTGCAAAAGACACGACCAGATTGGTGGAGTTAGCTAATGAGTTTAGCTGTAGTATGGGACTTAGCATTCCTCCAGCTATCCCTATAAATGTTCTTGGCAAGATGGGTCTCAAAAACGTTCCCGGTATTAGAGTCGCTCCTGGTTTTGACAAGAAAAAATCATATGGGAAGAATCGTTCCAGATAGATTTTTTTTCTAATGCAGATTTTAATGCTTTTTTAGTTATCTTTCTGTAACACTTTGATTTTGGAATTATAAAAAATCTACCTTTCTATGAAAGTATTTTTTGGAATAGTGTAACTTTTAGTTTGGATATAAGGTTTACCCTTATTGATCCAGGAATATGTATAGCCAGTAATGCAATGAAGCAATTTGGGAATAGTAATGGAATTTCTAATTTTTCTGGAAAAACAAAAAGTGGAACATCAGGGTTAAAGGATACTAAAATGAAGTGGATGATGAATGGTAACAGAAAACAAAACCCAACACCATCGTTCTACTCAACCTTTAGCTTTACTATACCACAAGGCTATGCCTCTTTGCTGTAGCTTGTAAAGCTCTACTAAATCCTAAATATACCCAAAAAAAAGAAAGTGAAGAGAAGCCGAAAATGGTAAGTTCAGCGATGCCGCACCTGCAAGCTTTTCCTATACAGCGTTTAGTCCTCTTTCCACTTGTTGACATATTTCATGAAGGCACTAGCTGGATTTTCATGAAGTGGAGCTCTTACACGGGTAGATCTCCTAACCACTGCTTCTTCCATTTCTATGTTGTGAGCAATGTCCTTCGTCCTCTTTAGTAGCGTAGAGCTGCAAATCACAAGTCATTGTTTAAGCCATGACATAGAAACAATGAGACTTCCATAATTGTGGTGTTACTCATCTACATATGCATCAACAAAGTGAAGATAGAACACGTGACCAGATTATGGAAAAGATAAATGGGAAGCTCTTAGCTGACCATATTTTGTCATAGAATTTCTCCAGCTGCATATGTAACGACAGTTCCCTCTCTCCTTTACGGTTTAGTGATCCCATCAATGCATCTAGCTGGATTTCAAAAAACGAACACAAATTTGAACAATATCCATATAACCAAATGATCAAACAAAGATATGCACCATGTGGTTTGATGATACCTCTTCCTTGGAGGTATAGTAGCCCCATTCTTTTGAATCAGAATTCTCAACAAATATCCTCCCATTGCTTCGGAACCACCAGTACCTGTTATAATCCCGATCTTTACCCAACGGGTTTGTACGTATGACTATTTTTTCCATTTCTCGTTCATAATATTGCCTCTGCGTAAATAAAAAGTTCAGACTTGATGGAAAAAAAGCACACACGGCGACATATGAAACAACCATATATCATAAATAATTATGAGGTCAAGGACTCAACCCTCTGTTCTGGACCCCTCCTTTCTGAAGTTCCTTTCTCATCTTCGCTTGCTGATTTTACCTCTCGCTTCTTCGCCAAAAATTCTTTCTCCTCCTCCACCGCCTCCTCTTCATCCTCCTCTTTTGGTTCGATTTTTGCTTCTGTCTTCTGCCTTTTGTGCTTTCTTAGATAGACATTCCCCACAAGCTTATCACTACCATAAGACAATGAGTTGTCAAGTGATCTGAAAACCAAGTGATCTAACTTAAGTATAAAGAGACTAAGCCAAACCTTTTCTCTGATTTATCATTTTTTTCTGAAGAAACAAACTCATTCTCCATCTTGCTTCTTCCTGCAGTGCTCTCATTTTTTTTGCCGTCTTCACTGCTTTCTAGCACTTGTGGGCTGTTTTTCTTTTTCTCCAACCTATTATTGTCTAAGACTCCATTAGATTCCTCGCCAGTTTTGGACCGTTCTTTCTCTTCTCTTATCTGCCGGGCCTCTGCCAATGCTTCTTCTCTTCTAGCAGCTCCAACGGCATGCCGTTGTTCAACAAGCTCATCTATTTCCCCCTTGAACATACTTGTTTCAGTTATTTGGTTCACTAATTCCCTTAAGACTTTCAATTTATCACTTGGGTCCAATAGACCATAATGTCCCCGTTTAATAGTTCCTATGTCGAAACACAAATCAGGAGTGTCTACTGATTCCAAGAAATCAAAAAGATACTCTGCCCATGTGATCAATGTTATCTGAAATAAAATGAAACAAAACAACAGGCAGGTCATAAACACACAAAATAAAACTGAGAAATCACAAGGCTGGCAACTCAATAATGAATAAGAAAAATATACTACTGGGCAGCCTTTTTTTGTCAATCAAGGTCCATGAGACAAAGATCTGACCTTTGACTTGCGACTCCTTCTCTGTAAAGCTTTGAAATTATCACCACGTTCACTAATGAGGAACCGGAAAAGACAGGCATGCACTTCCATGATCAGAACCAAATTACTCTCCTTGTGACAGATAGCATTTTCAAAGTCTTCAAGCGAAAATCGCCATAGATGCAGCTGCTTACCAAATGAGGTGCAAAAGTCCCAGACCATAAGAAGATTTCCAACACAATCCATAGGAACACTAAAATCCCGTGAAGGAGAAGGACGCTGAGTGAAATTAGCGTCATCAGAATCAGATGGCAACAGTAAATCTTCAATTGGATAATTGATAGCCTCTTCCTCAGATTCATTAATCTCTGGAAAGAAAAAACACAACGACAAATTAGTAGAAAACTATACAGAGACGCAAATTGCTTATTCTACAAACAATCATCAGATGATGTCATATTTCCAAGTGAAATATATCCTCTATAAGTCCAAGTAAACGCGTATGATTAATGAAAACGGAAATGATACTGCGAAGGAACTTTTGCCCAATATTAGGAAACATGGAACTAAAAATAATTTGCAGAGCATCCACGCAAAGCTACCTCTATCTGTCTCCTCTGCATCGTGTCTACCATTTTCTGTTCTCTTTCTTTTTCCTTTTTCCCTTCCGTTTTTATCTTCCTATAGTTTGGCGAAGAGACAAAACAGAATAGTAAATAAACCAATCACTACACACGGCTACACATCATCTTATGGTACTTCCCCTTTACCTGCTTCTTCTGCTGAACTAATTCTCCATTCTGATATACATATTTGTTCTGAAGTTCCTTGGGAATCTTTCTCGTAATTCCATGTGCTTTAACCAGATTATCATTTACTACCCAAGGTATACTGTGGCATGTGGAATCCCGAATGAAAGACTTCAAAAAGTTTCTACTGAATGGAAACTTTTTCCATGACAAATCCTCCCCAAACAGCACCTTTTTTTCAGTTATTTCCTTATCTTTTTCGAGGTAGCCTACCTCATACTGAGGTTTACTATCCCCATCAGTTACTATCTTCAAGATTTTGCATGGATGCAATTCCCCATCCCTTTTGCCATACAACTCTGCACCAGAAAAAAAGCAATTTTGCAACTCTGTCGCTATTTTGTCAGCAAGATCTTTCAATGAGAGAGTACCTTTCAAAATGGAAAGAAACGAGTCAGTAATAAAGCACATAAACGAAAGATTTCATGTATTAAGAAATGACCTAATATAAACAAAGTTAAGACAGTAAAAAGGTAGTTCTGATTCGCAAAACTGACAGAAAAACCATAAATAATAAAGGTAGTCCTGATACACATTCTTAACTTCTTTCCGCTGGAAATGTAGTCTTTCTCAGGAACTGAAATTTTGGCAGTCGTAAATGCAACCAACTATTACCATCTAATGAATCATACAGGCACATCTCACTATAAAAGTGTGTAATTGTAGTGAAAGTTTTCTCAGTGACTGTCCAAGATGATACAGACAATTTACGCAGCCACCCTCAAGACACACATAGTAATTCTTATATAACTAAATATATCAAGACTTCGACAAGCTTGTATCATAAGAATGAAAACGATGTAGAAAGGATTTAGAACTCACTGAATTGGATGATACGTAAAGCAGGTGCAACTAGCTCTCTGGCCAGAGTTTGAACCTTCTTGCTTGCCAGTTTTTCAGACTCTAAGGCCTCCTCATAGGTCAAGCCAGTTTTGCCGGTAGATTTACATGTCCAAACTCGCTTGCGATACAGATTTATCCTCTTTAAGTACAATCTACTTCAATGTTAAGCAGACAAATAGTTCTGACACGGCATGTGCACTAATAAAAATGAACAGCCAAGCCTTTGAAGGATCACATGCATAAAGGTTGTTCGAGAATGTAACAACGTTACAAGTTTTAAGCTTAAACTTTCCTCTAACTGTACACACAAGGATAAGGCAAAGATTTGAAACATAAGTATAGAACAAGTCTTTCTTTACCAAATTATAGATTGCAATAGCTATAGAAGAAGGATACTGATAATCACGAAAGATCTCCTTTGTGAGACGAACTTGATAAACAAGTTCGTGCGGTTCCAAGTCCTTTGGGGGCTCAACCAGTTTATTTGACTTCTTCTTTAGTAGAGGCATCCTTCAAATGCCAGAACAGACCTAAGGTGTAAGGAGAAAACAACTGAATGTCAATCATATTCACTTTCTGTAAAATCATAGTTAGAAACATCAAGGAAATGTAGCACTAGGCCATCCAAGCTAGAAGGGTAGGAGTTGTATGTAAAAATATATGTAAATCCTGGAGAAGAAAGAAATTAACCGGTAATCTTAAAGCATAAGGTGTCTAACGTGACACATGTTTGTGGACTTTGTTGCAAAGAATTAAACACGTATACATCTGTGGCGCGAGATGAAAATGATAGCACATAGCCCTAGAGCTGATTCTAATTCCAACTTCGATTGGAAAAGCAAATGAGACTTGTGAGATCATGTGGTAGAAATAAGTAAAGAAACCCAATGAATTTTTTTCAGAAAAGCAATGCAGAAGCCGAGATAGCATTAAAACCCTAGAACTATCGCATTCCAATCGAATTTGCAAAAGATCTTAAAACAATAGGTAAAATTAACCATGTTTCCCACTTGAAAGCAAAAATCGAGCAACGAAACGAAGCAAAACGGAACCAAGGAATCAAACCCATACCCAAGATCGAGAAAAGAAAGCACTATCATGCGCCAGTTTCAGATAATCCCGTAAACCACCTTGAATGCGAAACCGACAAGAAATACACTTCACACAAAAAGCAACCAAAAAGCACAACACATGTAACGAAGAAGAGACTAACCATTACAAAAACGTAACGAAATTTGAAGCGAAAACAACAAAAACCACAATTGAAGAAAGCAAAATCGTAGACGACAATAGGATCGATGTTCCCGCCACAACAAAGAAACAATTAGAGAGAATTAAACCACGAAATACGAGACTCAAACAAATCTTACAGAGAATGTATGAAATACGGAATGCGCGTCGTCGAGAGAGAGAAGTGGTCTCTCGTGGAGCGAACACAATCGTTGAGATCTCTCTCTCGGTTTCTCTGTCTCTCTTTCGCTCTCTCGCTCTCAGCTATGTTTTGGTCGTCGTCCTTCCTTATGGGAAAGACGAAAAAACTTAATACGCGATTAGTGAGCGATATAGCCTCACTTTAAATTTATATGAATTAGTAGACTCGATTCTATATACAGGTGTTGTTGTTTGAAGCCCTTTACCGTTTCCCTTTAAATATCAAGCCCCATACCTTAATGGGCCTTATGTCCTTTTATTTGGGCCTTAAAGGCTTTAGTTTTAAGCCTTTTAAGTGGTTCACTGCTGTGAGTACAGTATTTTTCATATGAAATCAGTATATATAATTTTATTGAAACCTAACACTTGACCATATTTTTTTGCATATTGATAAAAACATCTCCAGTTAAGGTTCTTACGAGGAATTCTTAAGAACTAATGGAGTTTTAATTAAAACAAAAAATGATAATGTATGTATAGACATGTTTCTTAATTATACTTATCCTCGTTTTTCTACTGCATAAAATGTTTTTAATAAAATAAAATAGTCCAGTCCACGGAAAATCTTCATTTTCTCAACTTCTTAGTTACAAGTTACATAGTGCAATCTTCATCTCCGATGATTGCATGAAAACTAACGGAACTCGCCTCATTTATTTCGATTCAACAAAAAATGTAAGTAATCACTCAAAAACCATCAATTTAAATTTTTCAATTTTCCTTATATTAGGGTTTACAAAATTAAATATCGAAGTTTAGAGTTTGAAATTGGATTATTTAGGTTCAAATTAAGTAGGGTTTCGTTTATTTGGGCCCGATTATACAGGAATCAATTGGTGTTTCGATTTGTTTTAATGAAATTTATGAGATTTTTCAAATTTTGGTTCGATTGTATGCTTCATCAACATGATTCCGATTTGGTTGATGCAAAATAAAACTATTAAACTTTCTAATATTATGATTCATGATTATTGCTCTTTTTGTTTATGGGATTATGATTCATAAGTATTGTTTTTGAGATTAAGCAAAGAATCTTCTTTCTCAATTAATGTAAGTTAAAGACATAGTTATGTGTTTAATTTTGCTCTTCATTAGTGTTTAGCTTTGAAGCTTTGAGAACTGACACTATGTATATGAGTGTTGAATTGTATTTGGATTGGAGGTTGAAACACTACAAGAGAACATTAGTTTAGGGACCATTTTTTACAACGTTTTTGGGACGTTGTAAAATAGAGAGGTATTTGCAACTTCTTTACGACGTTTAGAAAAAATGTCGTAAATGAGTTGTAAACGTACAACGAAAATTTACGACTTCTTAACAACGTTTTCCCATTGCTTCAACAATTCGTTGTGAATTAGTCCCTAAGTTGCAACTCTTTTACGACCTCTATATTTTACATCGAATTAACATCGAATGTCAAAGTAGGTATACACGCTTTTCTTGTTACGTAAAAGGTTTAAATAAAATTTAAACTTGGAGTTGTAAAGGTGTTGGTAAATTTAAAATTACGTTGTGAAAACGTCACTACTTTACAACTCTTTTACGACTAAATTGTTTACAACTACTTAAGGACGTAATTTCAAATTAGATATTTATGGTTAGGTACATGTGTTGTAATTTACTCGTAATTTGCGAGAAGTTGTAAAATCATCGTTAATTTTTTGCCTATATAAGGAGGAAGGCTCTCTTCATTAATCACAACATCAAAAACAAAAAAAAAACGTGGTAGAGGAGAAAAAAAAAACGGTTTTGGGGATAAATCCCAAAAATGTCTTTCGGTGGAGATATTTTCGAGCAACGGAAGTGGATGTATATGCATAGAGATGCTGCCAGAATCGTGACAAAGGAGTTTATGAATGGGGCAAAAAAATTCATGCACCAGGCTAGTCAAACCGAAATCACGGTTGAATCGGGTAAGATGTTCTGTCCTTGTCGGAAATGCAAAAATACGAAATTCGCCCGAGTAGAAACTGTTTGGAATCATATATTAAATAGAGGGTTTACACCGCATTATTACATTTGGTTTCACCATGGGGAAGGTGATAGCGGTCGTGGGAATGACGAAGCAAGTAGTAGTAATTTTAGGAATGTTGATGCTAATATAGGTGAATCAAGTAATTTGCATGATGTTGGTTATCAGAATGAGATTCATGGGGTTGTAGAGCATGATATGATGCATGAAATGGTCACAGACGCATTTCAGGAAACTAATACTGATCAACCTATAGTTGCTGAGGCACCCAATGTAGATGCAAAAAAGTTTTATGACATGCTAGATGCTGCAAACCAGCCTCTCTACGAGGGGTGTAGAGAAGGTCTGTCAAAATTATCATTGGCAGCTAGGATGATGAATATTAAAACAGAATGTAATTCATCTCAGTCATGCATGAATATGTGGACTCACTTGCTCAAAGAGTATTTGCCAGAAGACAATGTGTGTGCTGAATCATATTATGAGACGCATAAATTGGTCTATGGTCTTGGGTTGCCGTGTGAAACCATTGATGTATGTATAGATAATTGTATAATCTACTGGAAAGATGATGATGTGTTACAAGAATGTCGGTTCTGTAACAAGCCAAGATATAAGGCACAAGGGAGTGGGCGTAAGAAGGTTCCATATCAACGGATGTGGTATTTGACAATAACTAATAGATTGAAGAGGTTATATCAGTCGGAGAGGACAGCAGCTGCAATGAGATGGCATGCAGATCATTCACAGACAGAAGGCGAGATTAATCATCCTTCAGATGCAAAGGCGTGGAAACATTTTAATACGGTACACAAAGATTTTGCTAGGAATATTAGGAATGTTTATCTTGCTCTATGCACCGATGTTTTTAGTCCGTTTGGAATGTCTGGTAGACAATATTCTTTGTGGTCAGTAATCCTCACGCCTTATAACCTTCCTCCGGGAATGTGCATGGAAAAAGAATTTTTATTCCTAAGTATACTTGTTCCTGGTCCTAATCATCCGAAACGGTCTCTTGACGTGTTTTTGCAACCTTTGATTCATGAGCTGAAACAATTGTGGACGCATGGGGTTCGAGCATATGATTGTTCTGCCCAAAAAAATTTTACGATGAAGGCGGTGCTTATGTGGACGATAAGTGACTTCCCTGCGTACGGAATGTTATATGGTTGGACAACACATGGGAGATTGGCTTGCCCATATTGCCTTGGGAGAACAGATGCATTCCAACTGAAGCATGGTAGGAAGACGTCTTGGTTTGATTGTCATCGTCGATTTCTGCCAATTAACCATCCTTACCGAATGAACACGACTCTATTCAGGAGTAAAGTTAAGGTAAAGGATCCCCCACCATTGTATCTATCAGGAGAGGAGATCGAAGCAAATATGGATTATTATGGGGCTTTGGCTACTGCTTCTCGAGGGGGTAATTGGCACGTTCCTAATAATATGCCGGATTATTACGGACGACATCATAATTGGCATAAGAAGAGTATATTTTGGGAGCTTCCATATTGGAAAGATTTGTTGATTCGACATAATTTGGATGTGATGAACATCGAGAAGAATTTTTTTTAGAATATCATGCATACGATTTTGAACGTGGCTGGTAGAACAAAAGGATAACAGGAATTCACGTTTAGACTTACCAGCTATTTGTTCAAGCAGTGAGTTGCATATCAAAAGTGACGGTAAAATTCCAGTTCCGATATTTAGGTTGTCATCTAAGGCGAAAACGGCATTATTCAATTGGGTGTCATCAGAGGTGAAGTTTCCTGATGGGTATGTTTCAAATCTCTCAAGATGTGTTGAGCAAGGGCAAAATTTTACAGGGATGAAAATTCATGATTGTCATGTGTTCATGCAACGACTACTACCCTTTGCTTTGGCGGAGTTGCTTCCAAAAAATGTACATGAAGCACTTGCAGGTATTTGTTTAACATACTATAGTAATGAATATAAACATATGTATATAACTCTTATATTGTAGGTATTGGAGCTTTTTTTAGAGATTTGAGTGCACGGACAATCACAGTAGAAGGTTTGGAACAACTTTCAACAAATATACCGCTATTGTTGTGCAACTTAGAGAAGATTTTCCCTCCTTCGTTCTTCGATGTTATGGAACATCTGCCAGTGCACCTTCCTCACGAAGCACTCCTAGCATGACCTGTTCATTTTCGATGGATGTACCCATTTGAACGTTTTATGAAAACGCTTAAGGGCAAAGCAAAGAACCTGTCAAAAGTCGAAGGGTCAATCGTTGCTGGTAGCCTCACAGAAGAAATGTTGCAAGGACGTTGTAAGGTCGTTGGCGACCAGAAACGTCGTAAGGACGTTGCTAGTTGCCAACGTCTTTACGACGTTTTTTTTTTTTTTACTTTTTAACATTTGTAAATTTTGTATAATTTAAATCATACTCTTATAATTTAAATCATACTCTTATAATTTAAATAATACACTTATAAATTTTTTTACAACGTCATATACTCTTATAATTATACAAGAGTGTGATTTAAATTATAAGAGTATGATTTAATTTATACAAAATTTACAAATGATAAAAAGTAAAAAAACACAAAAAAAACGTCGTAAAGACATTGGCGAATCAAAACATCGTAAAGACGTTGCTAGTTGCCAACGTCCTTACGATGTTTCTATAAAAACGTCGTAAAGACGTTGGCAACTAGCAACGTCCTTACAACGTTTCTTTGATTTGCGTAACGGGTATTCGAATTAAACATAACGTCTCAATGAATTGTACCGTAGTGGTACATTGAATACACATTTGCCAACTTCTTTACATCGAAAACATTGTAAATTCGTCCCTAAATTTACAACTCTTTCACGGCGTTTCATGAATTCCCAACTCGTTTACAACTCCACGTTTTCCCTATGAATACATCACCAATTTTGCAACATTATTCCATCATTCTCCATTCCACATTCTCTCTCTAAGGTATCCGTCTCTCCCTTGTCTCTACAATTTTTTTTTGTTGCAAATTTAGGGATTTAAAATTATGTAGGTTGTTTAGAAATGATGTAGTAGGTACGGAATTTAGAATTTAGGGTTTATATATTATTTAGTAGTATCCAACGTCTAATTTACGAAACATCATTTTGTAGGTACAAATTATGGCACCCCGGAAGCATACACGCCGTGTCCATTACAGTGACATACTGCACGGCACCGCATCATCTTCTACTTCCTCGGCTGTGCCAGAGACACAATCGCAGTCACATCATCAGAGTCATACACCCCCGCATACTTCTCCAGCACCAGAAGTGGCCGTAGATCCCCCTCTGGCGAATGTTGCGGTCCATCCAGACCTCTTGGTGCCGCCTGATGCACCTTACGCGCAGTACCGGGTTGAGGATATTCTCGTGGCACCAAACCGCGAGAATTTGCCGCATCTACACGTCGATCGTCCAACTGGAACCTATTGGTACATATTTAGTTTAATTTACATACTAAATTTAAGCATTTATAATTAAATAACTAATAATATATATTAAAAAAATTTCAGGTTCGGTATTGATAGCAAAGTGGGGCGTAGCATCACGGAATGTATCAAAAGCTATTTCGTAGAGGCGACTCCAAATTGGAAATCAACACCCCATTGCATTCAACATACTATAATATATATTAAATATTAATTAATTATTAAAACTAGTAGCAACGTTGGAATTGGGACGTCTCTATCAACGAGACTGTCCGACATGAGTTCAACCGCAAAGCCATGAAGCGGCTTATTAACACAGTCTCGGACTGGAAAACCGAGTGGGAGGGTGAAGGGAGATGTCGGGAAACCCACATTCATGACCAACGCTTGTTGGGATGGACTGGAGAATTACTGGGTAAACCCTGTAGCTGTGAGGAGAGTTGCTCAGTGTTCTGCCTCCCGGAAGACGATTGGGCCCGACGGCTTACCAGTCGCAATGCCGCACACTGCAGGCCAAATGCCTTTTGGCGGAGTGGCAATACAAATCGTAAGTATTTTTTAAAATAATTTTTTTCATTTATAATATTTATTAACATAAATTAATATTTAATTAAAAATTGAATTTTATTAGGCGAAAAAAACTGGACAGAGTCCTACGCTTCCAGAACTCTATGCCGCAACCCATAAGAAGAAATATGGCGTCTTTGTCGATCCACGTTGTGAGCTGCTACATAGCCAGGTTGAAGCTGCGGTTTAGGAGCGTCAAACGCAGCTTTCCCAGGAATCCACCGACGGTACTCCAGTCCAATGGAGTGCTCCGGAGAGCAACGCAATTTATAAGCAGGTATTAAATTAAATACTTTAATTTAAATAATATTTTTTCCCTGACAAATCTTTTTTGTAGATCACTCCAACTAAAAAGGGGACAGATTATTGGCATAGGATCCGCCCAAGATGTCCAGAGAGTCACTTCTAACTGGATTGGCGAAAACTCACTCCGTACTCAGTTGCAAGAATCTCGTGCGGAAATTACTTCGCTAAAGCAAACGAACGGATGAGAAATTCGCAGCCATTGAATCCATGATGGATATTTTGGTTGCGGGCAATCCACATGCATTTGCGGCTTTGGAGCTTAGACGTCGCAACCTCGGGATTAGGCCTACGGAGAATGTCGAGGTCGATTTGAACGAGCGGGTGGTTGAAGATCAGGACGACCGTAGCTCTGACATGTTCGACGAATTACTTCGTTAAATATTTTGTAATTTGTAAATAAATTTTGTAAAAATATTTTTAATTATATATTTTATATTATAATTTTATTTTAATCATTTCATATTTTTATTTTAAATACAAAAAAATTAAATTTCACACTTTTAATAAAAAAATACATAACAAATTTTAGTCCCTAAGTAGTTGTAAATTGTTTCGTCTTTAAATAGTTGTAAACAATTTTCGTCTTTAAGTAGTTGTAAAAAATTTCATCTTTAAGTAGTTGTAAAAAAATTTTCTTTACTTAGTTGTAAAGATTTCAACTTTAATACGTTGTAAAAAATTTTGACTCTAATTAGTTGTAAACTAAACGTTGTAAGTTACTTGCTAAGTTTACAATCAACTTACAACGTATATTTTGGCATCGAGTTTACAAGCGTACTACTACATTTAGGATGTTTTTACAACTCCTATTTTTACGACGTTTTAACAATGTTTTTATTGCGTTGTTAACTTTTACAACGTTTTTACAACATTTTATGCCTTACGACGTGCAAGACACGACGTTTCACGTGGCGTCCCTAATACGTTGTAAAAGTCATTTACAACGCTTTAGGGACAAAAATGGGAGTTGTAAAACTCATGTTCTCTTGTAGTGAAAACAGATAGGAATAAGACATTCACATTCGAAATTAGATGATGAAGTAGTTCAGATTTGTAATGATAGGAAACCTGTAATATGATCATTAGGTTCTCTTGATGTTTATTTCTTCTCTATGAATTTGTCTTTTTGTTTAAACTATCTTTTTGAAACAAGTATTAATGAACTCAGATTGGGTTGAAGTTTATAGATGTGACTAGTGTTTCATCCATGTTGTGATAAATTTTACGAAGTATTAGCTCGGTTCTTTGTTGCATTGGTAAATTCTGATGGAATTTTTGATATGCTTTTGTTTGTAACATCTGGGACATCGGTATAAATCTTTGTTGAGTCGCTATGCTTCTGTGCCATGTGCGTTTACTTGAATGAAAATTTCGGTTCTTGTCAATTATATACATTGCTTTAACATCTTTTTATTATATTTTGTTGTCATTTGCAGATTATAGAGAATATGATTCACTTGACAAGATTTGGTTGAATATATATGACAAAAATTTGGAACAAATCAAAATTACAACTTCTATAATTTCATACTCTACATTTGCATGTTTTAAATTTTAAGAATGCAAATAATTATGTTTTTGTAAAATATATTTTTATAAAGTTTAATTTAACAAATTTTACATTTTTTTTGGTAAGAACCCTAAATAAAGTTTTACCACTAATATAAGAAAGTATATCATTATCATTATAAGACTTAGTAACTTTTTTTAGTACATCATTATT